>CM060609.1:41826785-41841785 GCA_030578255.1 Tiaroga cobitis | reverse complement strand
TCAGTAAAGTTAGCTTCATTCATTGAGAGGAAATGTGCGCCTTTGGGGTTTGTAGTCTTTGTAATTATGTATTTTCACAGTCTTACACCTCAACAGTTTTACATCAAACTGCGACTTTCTTGACTTTAAAATGTATCTTTTAAATTGACAAACGTCATATGTGTAGTTCAGGGCACAGTTCAAATGAGATCAAAATATTTTTGTTGTCTCTCGCCATTGACTACCATACAATATTTTTCCGAAATAAGGTCCCATGGTGGTCGACCGGAAGGGGAGGGACTTAGGCTCCCAAAGCACAGGACAATAGAGACACCAGAATAACAATATTCATGATTCTGAAGCTGAAAATTTATTTTAGACGAATATGCTTGAACTCTTTAACTGACTAGATATATTTAAAATAATGTTTTACTGGTAACATCAGACATTTGACATTATCAGGACACACACATATTCCCCCATTGCTTTATTATACAATATATTCAACATTATTTATAGTAGTTTAATGTAATACTGACACTAAAACCCTGAGAACTTCATTTTGGGTGAACTATCCACAATACATATTGTCACTATCCACGATACAGATTGATGCATTTTTGTTTTGCGATATATTGTGACATGATATATATTGTTACACCCCTAGTTATCTGTGTATTGTTGTGCATGTGAACTGATATGACACTGATATGTGTCTGTGGTCCGCACACCTGCTCTGATACAGCACAGAGGTATTTTCACGTTTGCATGGATGAAATCCCTCATTCGCTCCATCATCTTGTCGTTCAGTAATGACGTGTCGTCTGTAGCTGAGCCTCTCGGCGGGCTCGAAGGTAAATAAATCACAGCTGGGGCGTTCCTCTACGTGAGCGTACAGATGGTTCGTTGTTATTTATAGATCCTCAAGGGTAAGTGTAGTTTACTAAGGCACTGCTGAGATGTGAATGCAGGATCTCATGTTTATTAGCCAGGTGCTTTTTCTAGTTTTTTAAGTTTTCCGCTTATAAGTGAATTGTACTTTTGATTAATCTCTTTAATGTTTTTGACCTAGAAAAGCTGTTTTATTCTGCTGATATCTGAAATATGTACACTGCCATTCAAAAGTTTGCAGTCTGCAATATACAGGTGAATCGCGAAAAATTTGAATATCGTGCAAAAGTTCATTTATTTCAGTAGTTCAACTTAAAAAGTGAAACTAATATATTATATAGACTCATTACATGCAAAGTGAGATATTTCACGCCTTTATTTGTTATAATTGTGATGATTATGGCTTACAGTTATGAAAACCCTTTTCACAATATTCTAATTTTGACTTTGGGGTTTTCATAAGCTGTAAGCCATAATCATCACAATTATAACAAATAAAGGCTTGAAATATCTCACTTTGCATGTAATGAGTCTATATAATATATTAGTTTCACCTTTTAAGTTGAACTACTGAAATAACTGAACTTTTGCACGATATTCAAATTTTTCGCGATTCACCTGTATATTTTTTACATTTCTTGAGTGTAAAATTTATTAAAAAACTTACACTGGTTCAAACTAGGCTACTGTACTGCATATTATGTTTGATTTACGTAGAAGTGTTTGGGACATGGCTTTTAATAGTGAGACTTTTGTTTTTGTAATCAGGCTCTCAAAAATTATATAACAATAGATTTAGATTTATCGGCTTTCAAATATCAAGAATTATCGGTTATCGGTATCGGCCCAAATTTTCCTTTTAAGTTGAAAATGGATCTGAAAGTGTCTGATTAATCCGTCATAAAGAGGAAAACTGATAGGGCTTTTTTAACAGGATTACGGGAAAGTTGACGATTTTATTTATTTATTCATTAAAAATGCAATAATAATAATGCAAATAATGTGTGTATATTTTAAACTGTATATATTTTTGTATTTACTCTGAAATAAAAGTATTAATTTCTTTCAAACTGACCCCAGCCTTATGAATTATAGTTTATGTTCAAAGATACTAATCAGAACAAGACCTGACTCTTTTTGGTGCTGTTTTTGGCCAAGACTGTTGCGGTCACCGGAGCATTTTGCCAGCGAACAATCATCGTTCAATGAAGTCTGATCCGTATCTGATCTGAGTGACTGTGATAACTCTGTGGTCGGATCGGTTGTGCGCTGAAACACAGAGCCATTTGTATTCAGGTTTCACTGAATCCTCACAGAGCCAGCCGAGCTGAAAGGCTAACAGCTTGATAAGCAGGTGTTTGGCTTTGCGTAGCCTTGCACGTCTGCATTAAGTTGACCTTTGCATTGCGTCCCGTTCCGTAACGTGTGACATACGGAGCCGACGACATCAAAACTGGTGCATATGAAAGTGTGAACTATCTATTTAAATTTGCCGGCTGTCTGACCAACGTATTATGAAGTGTGACTGAAGTGTGTTAAAATCACACTGATCCTTTAATCTGGACACATGGTCAATGGAGCGGCTACGCCATGCCATTCACATGTAGATTTGATTATCCACTAACAGTATTGATTATTTGGAGTGTGTGTATAATTGTGTCCGCTGAGAGCCGTAAAGAAAGGGCGCGAGGGAATCCACATGTGGTTTGGCATTTCCGTAGATGCGTCTGTCATCCATTAGGGTCCGATGTCAGAGCTCATAAAGGAGCGCAGAAGCCTGTTCTTGGTTGTTATAGTTCGTCCACATCAAAGACACTCCATAATGCTGGAGTTATTGCTGCCAGGGTTTATGGGAGATGTTCAAGAAGCCCATCTGTGGATCTGGTGCCGTGACCCGGATCTCATACTCGTACAGCTGATGCCCGTCTCTCGGTTCCCTCCATCTGTTCACCTCATTCACACTCTTTATCACCAGCGTCGGAACGACAACTTTACACTGAGAGTGTGTGACGAATGAGTGTAAGTGAGGGTAGACAGAAATGTATGGGATTCTCTGACTCGTGTAGTGGAAAATGGATCTGAAAGTGTCTGATTAATCCGTCATAAAGAGGAAAACTGGTTGGGCTTATTTAACGGGATTACCTAAGGGAAAGTTGACGATTTTATTTATTTATTCATTAAAAATACAATAATAATGCAAATAATGTGTGTATATTTGAAACTGTATATATTTTTGTATTTACTCTGAAATAAAACAGTTGGGTAAATATCTAAAAAATTTATTTTTATTAATATTAATATTTTTATTTTATTTTCTATACATGTTAAATGCATAAGTAAAATTATTTAAAATATGACTATATACATTATGTAACAATAAAATATTAATAAATATGCAATATATCACTCAATTCCAATCATTCGAGATACATGAGGTTTATTTGAAAATGAACATGTACTAATCTCTGATAAGTTGAGTTTGAACAGATGTAAATGTGTGTCTAAGTAAGTCTGTGTAGTTTTACTTTTGTTTGCTCTGTTTGATGTTGCGGTTTCTTTCCGCTTTGTGATCTCTGTGTGTGTGAGTGAGTGTGTGTGTGCACTGACTCACACGAGTCAGTGCACATGTGTTAGTTTTGTATGTTTGTGGTTGTATGTGTTTGGTTGTGTTTCGTTGCGTCTCTGACAGATGTAAACGGTTATCAACTAAGAGAGAGAGAGTGTGTGTGTGTGTGAGTGTGTGTGTGTTTGTGTGTGTGTGTCGGGTCTGTCCAGTCACACAAGTCAGTGCACGTGTTCGTTTTGTGTGTGTGGTTGTGTTTGTGTGTGTGTGTGTGTGTGTGGTTGTGTTTGCGTGCGTCTCTGACTGATGTAAACGGTTATCAACTAAGAGAGAGAGAGGGTGTGTGTGAGTGTGTGTGTGTGTGTGTGTGTGTGTCGGGTCTGTCCAGTCACACGAGTCAGTGCACATGTGTTCGCTTTGTATGTGTGTGGTTGTGTTTGTGTGTGTGTGTTTGTTCGTTTTTTGTGTGTGTGTGGTTGTATTTGCTTGCGTCTCTGACCGATGTAAACGGTTATCAACTAAGAGAGAGAGTGTGTGTGTGTGTGTGAGAGAGAGTGTTTTTGTGTGTGTGTGTGTGTGTGTGTCCAGGCATGTGTCGGGTCTGTCCAGTCACACGAGTCAGTGCACATGTGTTAGTTTTGTGTGTGTGTGTGTGTGTGTCCAGGCATGTGTCGGGTCTGTCCAGTCACACGAGTCACTGCACATGTGTTAGTTTTGTGTGTGTTTGTGTGTGTGGTTGTGTTTGCGTGCGTCTCTGACAGATGTAAACGGTTATCAACTAAGAGAGAGAGAGAGAGAGAGAGAGTGTGTGTGTGTGTGTGTGTGTGTGTGTGTATGTATGTGGTTGTGTGTGTTGGGTCTGTCCAGTCACACGAGTCAGTGCACATGTGTTAGTTTTGTGTGTGTGTGTGTGTGTGTGTGTCTGTGTGTCTGTCCAGTCACACGAGTCAGTGCACATGTGTTAGTTTTGTGTGTGTGTGGTTGTGTTTGCGTGCGTCTCTGACAGATGTAAACGGTTGTGTGGACAAACAAACACTTGTCTTGTGTAGCGCTCTGGAAAGAAATGACCCAGTTTTGATGAACCCGCTATACAGCTTTAACTCTGATTCATTTACAGTACTGTGTCCTGCTCATTCATTCATCATTATTTCTTTTAGGGGAAATAAATGCAGGAAAATAACACTGTGCTGATCATACTGTCATATTGATATTATTATTTTTCTCAAAATATTGCATTAATGCTTTTGATCCTCCTTGCATCAGTTTAAAATAGATGTATATGTGCATATTTCCTACAGATGAAGAATTGATAAAGAGGGTGGTTCTTATCCAGTCCAACTGTAGCTTTAAATAAAAACATGAATACATATGCAATAAATGCAGAAAGGCAAAATGTATATTTATACATAAAAAAAAGTTTTTTGCTTTGTAATATGTGTTGTATGGCCTTCAGTGTCACGCAAAGGTTGAAATGCAACGTTTCTGATGCATTTGTTGACGATGTGAATCATTGCAGCGCTGAAGCTGAACCTTTAACTCACGATCAGAATTACCAAAAACATGTTGAGTTGATTACTCAGTGTTTATGAGAAACTAGTCATCTGGATGCAATATCTTTAAACCGCCCACACACACACACACACACACACACACACACAGTTCAGGAGATGGTGAATCATCTCTCTGCTTATTGATTTGTTCATGTGGCTGACAGTTGATAAAGCTTTTCCTTGTAACTGAACTCCAATAAATGTGTGGCTTCCTTCCGGCTCGTGTGTCTCGCTTCAGTCCCAGGTTCAGATGTCTCGTCTGTCCTCCTCGTGTCCTCGACGTTCATCACACGCGTCCTCGCTCTTTTAGACATGCTTGTCTTGAAACCCATCTCTTTAATCTCATTGAGAAGTCTCCTGCTTCTCGAGTGTTTCTCCTGAGGAAGAAAAAGCTTTAATCTCACATTTGACTCCTCTAGAGTTTCCCAAGAGATCTTAATGATTTGTCAAGACACCAATCAAAAGTCTGAGTATAAACTCCTCAAATGATCTGAGCTGCTCCACATCTCTATACTCTCACTGGTGTTTATCTCTCCTGACTGAGGATCTTTAATTGAAACATCTGCGATGAGTTGATACAGAAAGCTGAGCACTTCTAGACGTTGTTTCCTCGTCTGTTGAGCATGTGCTGGCTCCTGGTTTTGCTGGGGGTCTTGGCTGTGGGTTTGTCCCAGATAAGCAGTGCTCGTCGCCGCAGACAGGTGGCGCTGTGGATCACGGTTCTCCGTCCCCAGAGATTACAGATGACCTATTAAACCACAAGCTCGGCTCAATGTGCTGAGATGACAAAATACATGTGACCTGGCCTGATCTTCCTTCTCTGTCTCTTTCTTTCCACAGACATTTCCAGAATTTCATTTTACACAGGTGAGTGAATTATCATAATCTCTCTCTCTCTCTCTACATGTTTTATTTCAAGTCAAGCAACACAGACTAAATCTCTGAGATGTGTGAAGTCTACATGTGTCTTCAGAGGAAGAGACGAGGGCGTTGACCTCAGTGTGGTTCAGTGAGTCAGAAGAGTAAACAATTTAAAAAAAAAAAATGTATGACTATCAAATCAATAATGGCATTTTTTTGTCCCTGTGACAATAAAATTTGTGCTGTTCACTGCAAACAATAATTTTCTGGTAACAACACCTTACAATGAGGCTTCATTTGTTATCATTAGTTAACATGAATACAGCATTTATTAATCTTAGTTAATGTTAATGTCAACACATAATACATTTTGAAATCAAAATTTGTGTGTTAACATTACTCAATGCACTGTGAACAAACGAACATTAACCTAGATTAATAAATGCTAAAGAATGTATTTCTCATTGTTAATTCACTGTTAAATGAGAAGTGTTGCACATTTTATGCGTCCATTTGCACATATTTGTGTGTGAGTTCATATTTGTTGGGGCGCTGAGGTTTGGATTCATTAGTTCGGGTCTCGCTGAGGTTCGTTTGACGTGGTAACGAGAGGAAATGACCCGATGAGTCATGACTGAAGAAATACTAGTTTACTGCACACTACTATTTTATTTTATTAAAATAATGTTATTATATATTGTATTCAAATTAATTAAAAAATATAATTTTTATATTTAAAAAAATATATATAGTTCTTATATTTTATTTACATGCTATATTTTATATAAATGATGTATTAAAAGAATATAATACATATATGTGTGTGTGCAAATAAATTCTGCAAAATATATTGCTAATTTTTAATTCTTTGTGTTACCCATCAGTATTTTTTGGCAATTTCCATTATATCTAATTTTACATCCTAAAAACATGTTGGTTTCACTTGATAAGCAAAATTGTATGCATTTTAATTGAACTTTTTTCATGCAAAATTTAATTAAATTTAATTTATTTTTTCACTCCACTGGGAATTAAGCATGAAAAATCAGTTTGTTTTCTATGTATATGTATATACACCCTAAGTATTTTGTAAGTGGCGTACATTTTAAATGTAAAAAAATTAGAAGCATACTCTTTGTCCTTTTTTTTATTCGTTTTTTTGGGGTTTTTTTGCACATATTTGTGTGTGAGTTCATATTTGGTGGGGCGCTGAGGTTTGGATTCATTAGTTTGGGGTCTCGCTGAGGTTGGTTTGACGTGGTAACGAGAGGAAATGACCCGATGAGTCACTAACGCTTGTGCTGACAGTGTCTCAGACATTAATATTCATCTCTGCGCTCTTCACGTCTCCACTGTCCCGCCGTCGGCAGATTCACATGCTCGTCACTGACGGAGCCACGGTCCCCTAATCAACAGTGTTTCACTGCGGGAATACTGGATTTGGAATATAATTATTAATGCATGAAGCAGAACGTGTTTAATAGAAGGGGCCATAATTGAGTTAAAGGTGCATTGTGTGATATTTAAGAGGATCTGTTGACAGAAATGCCATATTATATACATAACTATGTTTTCAGTGGTGTGTTTTAATGAACCGTAGTGTTTTTATAACCTTAGAATAAGCCATTATCTACACACACCGCGGGTTCGCTTACATCGACATGTTTCTACGGTGGCCCTGAACGGACAAACGCGTTTCGTCACTGTGTTGTTCTTCGTGCAAAGAAGCTGCTAAAGTCAGCGAATAAAACACTGACACAATGATGAACAGGTTACAATAATATTCGCAATAACATATCGCTTTACTGAATAATTAAAGTCCCTGTAAAGTCAAAATTAAGTATGTGTTCTGAATTTGTCACACAACAGAAAAATGTGTTATTAGCCACCCAGCCAAATTTGAATGATAAAAAAATGCCAGCAAGTACATAAAATAAGCTATCAAAATCTTGAAAAAATTAGCAGTATTCTCTGCTCTCAAACGCTGGGGGCGTGTCCGCTGGCTGCGCTGAAACCACGCCCACTCGCGGGAAAGCTGCCGATGGTGATATTAGGTGATACTGCTTTCGTGACGGGGAGATGAAGGCCGAGGCGGGAGATAGTCGGTTCGGCCCCATTCACCAGTAACAGCGGATTATCAGTGAATCCCAGTTGTCTCCGACGAAAGTTTATGAAACTATCCTGTGTAAAAGGATCACTACAGAGGCGGGTGTTGGTGCTGATCCTCGGCTCTCCATCAATGTTGGCTCTTCACAAAATGAATCCACCTCTTCTTGATGTGCTCGTTTTTAGGAAATTTAAATAAAGACACCGATCTGTTTTGTACATGATCGCATCCAGGTAGTAGCCTACGCATTTCCGTGTCGAAGGCATAGCTAGCTAGCAAACTGTAGGCTGTAGTAACTAATAGTACTGACAGTAACTCGCGATCGAGCGGCGAACTGATGCGAATGTGCTCTATTGTTAGGGGAAGGTCCAGCCTCAGGGGCCTCAGTGCGTCATCAAGTAGGGGCGTGTCCAGGAGCTCAGTGGCCTCAGTGCGTCATCAAGTAGGGGCATGTCCAGGAGCTCAGTGGCCTCAGTGCGTCATCAAGTAGGGGCGTGTCCAGGAGCTCAGTGGCCTCAGTGCGTCATCAAGTAGGGGCGTGTCCAGGAGCTCAGTGGCCTCAGTGCGTCATCAAGTAGGGGCGTGTCCAGGAGCTCAGGGGCCTCAGTGCGTCATCAAGTAGGGGCGTGTCCAGGAGCTCAGGGGCCTCAGTGCGTCGTCAAGTAGGGGCGTGTCCAGGAACTCAGTGGCCTCAGTGCGTCATCAAGTAGGGGCGTGTCCAGGAGCTCAGGGGCTCCAGTGCGTCATCAAGGAGGGGCGTGTCCAGGAGCTCAGGGGCTCCAGTGCGTCATCAAGTAGGGGCGTGTCCAGGGGCTCAGTGGCCTCAGTGCGTCATCAAGTAGGGGCGTGTCCAGGAGCTCAGGGGCTCCAGTGCGTCATCAAGTAGGGGCGTGTCCAGGAGCTCAGGGGCTCCAGTGCGTCATCAAGTAGGGGCGTGTCCAGGAGCTCAGTGGCATCAGTGCGTCATCAAGTAGGGGCGTGTCCAGGAGCTCAGGGGCCTCAGTGCGTCATCAAGTAGGGGCGTGTCCAGGAGCTCAGGGGCTCCAGTGCGTCATCAAGTAGGGGCGTGTCCAGGAGCTCAGGGGCCTCAGTGTGTGATCAAGTAGGGGCGTGTCCAGGAGCTCAGGGGCTCCAGTGCGTCATCAAGTAGGGGCGTGTCCAGGAGCTCAGTGGCCTCAGTGCGTCATCAAGTAGGGGCGTGTCCAGGAGCTCAGGGGCCTCAGTGCGTGATCAAGTAGAGGCGTGTCCAGGAGCTCAGTGGCCTCAGTGTGTCATCAAGTAGGAGCGTGTCCAGGAGCTCAGGGGCCTCAGTGCGTCATCAAGTAGGGGCGTGTCCAGGAGCTCATTGGCCTCAGTGCGTCATCAAGTAGGGGCGTGTCCAGGAGCTCAGGGGCTCCAGTGCGTCATCAAGTAGGGGCGTGTCCAGGAGCTCAGGGGCTCCAGTGCGTCATCAAGTAGGGGCGTGTCCAGGAGCTCAGGGGCCTCAGTGCGTGATCAAGTAGGGGCGTGTCCAGGAGCTCAGGGGCTCCAGTGCGTCATCAAGTAGGGGCGTGTCCAGGAGCTCAGTGGCCTCAGTGCGTGATCAAGTAGGGGCGTGTCCAGGAGCTCAGTGGCCTCAGTGTGTCATCAAGTAGGAGCGTGTCCAGGAGCTCAGGGGCCTCAGTGCGTCATCAAGTAGGGGCGTGTCCAGGAGCTCATTGGCCTCAGTGCGTGATCAAGTAGGGGCGTGTCCAGGAGCTCAGGGGCTCCAGTGCGTCATCAAGTAGGGGCGTGTCCAGGAGCTCAGGGGCTCCAGTGCGTCATCAAGTAGGGGCGTGTCCAGGAGCTCAGTGGCCTCAGTGCGTCATCGAGCCCAGTTTTAGCCCCGCCCAAAAAATCCGGAAAATAGCAATGGTGAAAAACTGTTTAACGGTCTAACTCCGCATTTCAGTACTTCACAGTTCACAGTCTTTGTAATATGTTTTAGCAATACATTTCTAACATTTATAATGGGTTTCGAATTTTTTTTTAGAATTGCCTTTACGGGGACTTTAAGTAAATCGAATTCCTTAATTTATCTTTGTAAAGATTAACTGGCTCCTCTCTGCTGTCTCAGACGACGACATCACTTCCTGTCGGCCACCGTAACTTCTGTTGGGTGCAATTCGCATCCTCACCACTAGATGGCGCTAAAAATCACACACTGCACCTTTAATGCGTGAAGCAGAATGTGTTTAATATGAGTTCCTCGTTTAATTAAAGGTGCAGTGTGTGATTTTTAGCGACATCTAGCGGTTCAGTTGCGAGTTTGCACTAAGGGCTCAGCCCACTGCTCACCCCTCCCTGTCGAAGAAGCTACGGTGGCTAAAACGGGACAAACATATCGTCGCCTGAGACAGCAGTGAATAGCCAGAGTAAGCCAAGAGTGTGTAACATTGTCACTGTTTCTGTACCAAAGTCCATTATAAACCACATCATGGATAAAGTTTACAAAGCCATAGTCAGGTGAGGATCAAGGGTCTTAATATATAATATAATAATAGTAATCAGCTGATTGTATATTTTTTCTAACAGGGTAGTAAAAGTTTAGCTGGCTAATATGAGCTGTTACTGTGGCTGAGCTGGTTAAAGCGTAAAGCCTTGTTTAAACTCGACGCGTCCGCATGAGCCCAAAGGTGTAGTAAATGGTGTCTAGGGGATGCGGAGGCGCGTGCGCTGTTACATGTCATTTTTGCCGCGCGCGCCTCCGCATCCCCTAGACACCATTTACTACACACAATAGGCTTTTTTTCTCTGATTTTGAAAACTCTTCGCGATCGACTTAAAATGCTTCCAAGATCGACGGGTTGGTGATTCCTGTAACGTTACTGTTTTACGGTCAATGACAAGAGTACTAATCAGCTGTCTCACGAACGTAACCAGCACATGTATCCCCACATAGCAAAGCCACAACACAGCGAGGGAGAACTAAGTTACATGAAACAATCCAACTACATATTTTACACCACTGACAAGGGAAAAGTCACTACTCACGGCGTCTATGGCTTCTAGCTTTCTGCGGCTTCTCTTTCAAGGTTGTGACGAAACGCGCTCTGTAGCGCTGTGTATTCGCGTTCGGCTACGGTAGAAACATGGCGACACAATATGTCGACCTTCATAGAAGGGGATTCCCGCGGTTATGTAGATATAAATGTCTCATTCTAACGTAATAAAAACATTACGGTTTATTAAGTAAGTTCTTTATACACCACTGAAAACATAGTTATGAATGTTATATTGCATTTCTGTTAATAGATACTCAAAAATTTTACACATTGCACCTTTAAGAGGTCTGGCTTGAGATGTTATGTGTGTAGAACATCAATTCTGCATATTTTCTGATGTCAGAGTTTAGCATTTATTAATTTAGCAGACGTTATGAATACTTCAGCACAAGCGATTAATCATAAGCGATCAATAGTGCTGTAATACAGAGTTCTGAAAGTGGTCTAGAAAGGACAGAACCGCAAGGTTAGTGTAGAATGAGCGGGTAATGTTCGCTGACGCGAGTCACGTTAGCAGGGGGACGTTTGCTCCGCATGTCAGTGTTGTGTTGTGCGTCGTCACTGATGGTGTTCGTACAGCAGCTGATTCACCAGCAGGAGTCAGACTGAAGATGCAGATGTTCCCCGCTCATGAACACGCTGTTTAATTACTCCACAGATGTGCTTTACTGCATCCGCTGTCTGTGTTGGAAACGCAATACTAGTGTTTCTACTGTTTACACACTACTGTTTTATTTATTTATTTTTTACACACACATATATATATATAGGCTATATATATATATATATATATATATATATATATATATATCATTTACTTTAAATATATAAGTGAATATATAAATATATATATAAGTGACTTTACTCATTTTTATAAAAATTGTAACTTGTATATATATTTTTATATAACATATTTAAATAGTATTATTTGTTTATAATTTTTTTTAGTTAATTCTATTTTATGTAATTAAATATATGATATATATAATTATAATTTTACAATTTTCTATTTATAGATGTTATATATTATATTTGATAAAAATGACATATTAATATAAATATATTTTATTATTTAGATTTTATTTTTTAAATGTTATGTAAATTATATATTAATATAAAATACATGATTACTTCAATGTTTTATATATTTTTTATTATTGTGTGTGTGTGTATATATATATATATATATATATATATATATATATATATATATATAATTTGTCATTTTTCTATTTTATATAATATAAATAGAATGTCATTTTATTATTTAGACTATTTTTTTAAATGTTATGTAAATGATTGTTTAATATAAAATAGATTATGACTTTTTTACATGATGAGATTTTTATTTTTATAACATATATTAGTATTTAGTGTTTAAATTGTATTTTTCATATAATATTCTTATAAAATATACATTATGATTTTATTTATGTATTTATTACTATATTTTATATACATTAATTACTTTAATATTATATATACAGTATATATCGATTAGATATGTAATCTGTACTCTGATGTTTTGCAGTGTCTCTTGATAATATATTGTCTTGATCTCTGGGGATTTTCACAAAGGAAACACTCGGTTTTGCTTTTGTCCCGACCCCTCCTCAGTCCCATACGGTGCAACACACACACACACACACACACACACACACACACGCACACACACACACACACACACACACTCACACACACAGCTGTGTTTTTGTGATATATGAGGACATTCCATAGGCGTAATGACTTTTATACTGAACAAACTGTATATTCTATCCCCCTACACTGCCCCTATCCCTAAACCTACCCATCACAGGAGACATGCTGCATTTTTACATAAAAAAAACACATTGTTTTTTAAGCTATTTGAAATATGAGGACTCATGCAATGTCCTCATATATCACGTGTAAGTTGTAATACCAGTGTAATATGCATGTCATTATACACATTTGTGTCCTCATATATCACAAAAACAAAAGCACACGTCTGTGCGCTGTGTTCATTCATGCGTGAGTGGAGTGTGTGTCGGTGCTCAGTCCTGCTGGGGGAGTCCGGCCCGCTCTGTAAAGGCTTTTGTCAGGATCGGCGGGCCGGATGTGAAGGGTTTGTATAGGAAGAAAGCTGCAGCCCTCCCTTCCCAGCAGCCTCTTTGTCTCACTCTCTCTGTGTTTGGGGTTTTAAAGAGGGGGTGTAGTAGATCCACACACACGTTAGCGGCCGCATGAACGACCAGCAGAGTGTGTGTCGTGTCACGGTTAGTGCTGGGTCATTTAACCACCCGTGCGTCTTTTTGAAGGACACAGGCAAGTGTCATCCAGTCGTCATCTTTGAATGAAAACTTTTGCCTTTTTAATCTAGTTTTGTTTAGAAATGTTCAAATGTTTTTAAGAACACTGGGTTAAAGTAGGCAGTCTGATTAAATCATGGTTTAAATAGGGTTAAGGCTGAGATATGTGATTTGGTTCATTCACACAATGGAAGTTGGCAAAGTCCTAGCAATGCATTGTGGGATATAGTACGAAGTGTGCTTTGTAAATACTGCACATTTGGACTTTAGAGAGGTTTATAGTTATACATATACTATATTAGTGAACAAACTACACAACTAGTAAGAGTAGAAAGGTTTTCAAATGAGGATCATAACAGATGATTGATTTGATTGATTGATTAGCCTAAAATATATTATATCCATTTTTTTGATTATTTGAATTATACTTTATATTAATTTTAATATAATCATAAATATATTATAATTTTACTGATTCATGCTTATTTTTTATATTATCATTGTGTAGGCACTCCAGAAATAGAGGAATAGTAGGTTAACATGACTAAGGAAAAGGGAACTTTTCCGATGAGAATGGTGTCGTTTCTCTCCAGCGTGTGTGTTTTGTCGCTGTAAGTGTGTTTTGGACTGTGAATGCGATCGTCCTGGTATTTCCTGTTCCTGCAGATCCTCCGAGATCTCCCGTTCTTGCCCAGGACAGTCTCGGACTCGGGGGTTCGTGATGAGAGGCTGTTTGGGGTCCGTCTGCGGGTCCTGAGTGGACGAGAGCTTTGCAGGATCTCCTACTGATTAAGCCTATGATTGGCTTAAAACTCAGAGCTGTACGCACACACACACACACACACACACACACACACACACACACACACACACACACACACACACACACGCACATCTATCTATCTATCTATCTATCTATCTATCTATCTATCTATCTATCTATCTATCTATCTATCTATCTATCTATCTATCTATCTATCTATCTATCTATCTATCTATCTATCTATCTATCTATCTATCTATCTATCTATCTATCTATCTATCTATCTATCTGTCTGTCTGTCTGTCTGTCTGTCTGTCTGTCTGTCTGTCTGTCTGTCTGTCTGTCTGTCTGTCTGTCTGTCTGTCTGTCTGTCTGTCTGACAGGATGTTTCCAGCACTAGTTGCTGGGTTAGTTGAGGTATTGTGTCTCTTTGCTGCTGGTAATTGATTGATTCTGCTGGAATGCCTCAGGCGAGTGTTCAGTGTTCAGCACTGTTCTTCACGCTGTGCCTCAGAGGATCAGCTTTTGCTGGAGGGCGTCTCTTCTCTTCTTCTCTCCTCTCTTCTCCTCTCCTCTCCTCTCTTCTCCTCCTCTCCTCTCCTTTCCTCTCCTATCCTCCTCTCTTCTCCTCCTCTCCTCTCCTCTCTTCTCCTCCTCTCCTCCCCTCTTCTCCTCCTCTCCTCTCCTCCTCTCCTCCCCTCTTCTCCTCCTCTCCTCTCCTCTCCTCTCCTCCTCTCCTCTCCTCCCCTCTTCTCCTCCTCTCCTCCTCTCTTCTCCTCCTCTCCTCTCCTCTCCTCTCCCCTCCTCTCCTCTCCTCTCCTCGCCTCCCCTCTCCTCCCCTCTCCTCTCCTCTCTTCTCCTCCTCTCCTCTCTTCTCCTCTCTTCTCCTCTCCTCTCCTCCCCTCTCCTCTCCTCTCCTCTCCTCTCTTCTCTTCTCTTCTCCTCTCCTCTCCTCACCTCTCTTCTCCTCTCCTC
>CM060609.1:41794285-41824285 GCA_030578255.1 Tiaroga cobitis | reverse complement strand
TCCTCTCCTCTCCTCTCTTCTCCTCCTCTCCTCTCCTCTCTTCTCCTGTAATTTATAGTAATATTTTCAAAACCACTAAGAAATCTAGCTTTAAATATACTTCTTTTGAAGTATTGGTGCTTAATGTAAAAATCTATAGTGTAAACGATAAATCACATTTGAGAATTATGCTGGCTACTGTATACAGGCCACCAGGGCACCATAAAGATTTTATCAAAGAATTTGCGGACTTCCTATCAGAATTAGTATTGGCTGCAGATAAAGTACTAATTGTTGGTGATTTTAATATACATGTAGATAATGAAAAAGATGCATTTGGATTGGCATTTAAAGACATTGTAAACTCAATTGGAGTTAGACAACACGTGTCAGGACCTACTCATCGTCGTAATCATACTCTAGATCTAATATTATCACATGGAATAGATGTTGATACCGTTGAAATTCTGCAGCAGAGCGATGACATCTCAGATCATTATCTAGTCTCATGTAAATTACATTTAGCCAAGGCTGCAAAGCCGACTCCGTGTTATAAATACGTTAGACCTATAACTTCTGCCACTAAAGATTGCTTTATCAATAATCTTCCTAATCAGTTTCATCATCTCAGCATCCCGGATAGCTTAGAAGAACTTGATATTGCAACAGAAACGTTTAACTCTCTCTTTTCCAGCACTTTAGACGCAGTTGCTCCGTTGCGCTTAAAGAAGATTAAAGAAAATAGCCCAACGCCGTGGTACAGCGAGCACACCCGGGCCCTTAAGAGAGCAGCCAGAAAAATGGAGCGCAACTGGAAGAAAACTAAACTAGAGGTATTTCGGATTTCATGGAAAGAGAGCTCGATTACTTACAGAGAGGCTTTAAAAGCTGCTAGATCTGCTTATTTTTCAAACCTATTAGAAGAAAATAAACATAATCCAAGGTATTTATTTGAAACAGTGGCTAAACTAACGAAAAAGAAAGCTTCAAGCTCAGAAGTGTCCAAGCAACACAGCAGTGATGACTTTATGAACTTCTTCACTTACAAGATTGATAATATCAGGGACAAAATTATAACTATGCAACCGTCTACCACAGTATCGCATCAGGAAGTGCATTGTAGTCTCCCTGAGGAAAAATTTGATTCATTTGTTGCTATAGGAGAGGAAGAATTCTGCAAACTCGTTAATTCATCTAAATCGACAACTTGTATGTTAGATCCTATACCGACTAAGCTACTGAAAGAGATGTTTCCAGAGGTCATATATCCTCTTCTTAATATCATTAATTCATCTTTGTCTCTAGGATACGTACCAAAAACCTTTAAACTGGCTATGATAAAACCGCTTGTTAAAAAAACACAACTTGATCCTACAGAATTAGTCAATTACAGGCCGATCTCGAATCTGCCTTTTCTGTCAAAGATATTAGAAAAAGCAGTATCTTCACAACTGTGTTCCTTTCTAGAAAGAAATGATATCTGCGAGGATTTTCAGTCCGGATTTAGACCGTACCATAGCACTGAGACCGCTCTCATTAGAGTCACAAATGATTTGCTCTTATCATCCGATCGTGGTTGTATCTCTCTATTAGTGTTACTCGATCTTAGTGCTGCATTTGACACAATTGACCACAACATTCTTTTAAATAGACTAGAAAACTATGTGGGCATTAGTGGAATTGCACTAGCATGGTTTAAATCATACTTATCTGACCGTTATCAGTTTGTAGCAGTAAATGAAGAGATGTCTTATCGATCACAAGTTCAGTATGGCGTACCACAAGGCTCAGTACTAGGACCGCTGCTGTTCACTCTGTACATGCTACCATTAGGAGATATCATTAGGAAACATGGAGTTAGCTTTCACTGTTATGCCGATGATACTCAGCTGTATATTTCTTCAAAACCCAACGAAACTTACCAATTCACAAAATTAACGGAATGCATAGCTGATATAAAAAATTGGATGACTAGTAATTTCCTACTACTAAATTCTGAAAAGACAGAGATTCTAATTATTGGACAAAAAACTTCCACACGTAATAACCCAGAATACTGTCTAACACTTGATGGCTGCTCTGTCAAGTCTTCGTCGTCGGTTAGGAACCTGGGTGTGCTCTTTGATACCAACCTTTCTTTTGAAAGCCACGTGTCTAGTATCTGTAAAACTGCATTTTTCCATCTTAAAAATATATCTAAAATACGCCATATGCTCTCATTGGGAAATGCGGAACAATTAGTCCATGCGTTCATGACCTCAAGGCTAGATTATTGTAATGCTCTACTGGGTGGTTGCCCTGCACGCTTAATAAATAAACTACAGCTAGTTCAAAACGCCGCAGCTCGAGTTCTTACCAGAACCAGGAAATATGACCATATTAGCCCGGTTCTGTCAACACTGCATTGGCTCCCTATTAAACATCGTATAAATTTTAAAATATTGTTGATTACCTACAAAGCACTAAATGGTTTAGCTCCGCAGTACTTGAGCGAGCTCTTAACGTATTATAGTCCTTCACGTCCATTGCGATCTCAAAATTCCGGTCAGTTGATAATACCTAGAATATCTAAATCGACTGCAGGCGGTAGATCCTTTTCCTATTTAGCACCAAAACTTTGGAACAGTCTTCCTACCATTGTCCGGGAAGCAGACACACTCTGTCAGTTCAAAGCTAGACTAAAAACACATCTCTTTGACCTAGCATACACATAACGCACTATAGACTTCTATAAATTCAATGTTAGGCTGCATAGATTAGGTCAGCCGGAACTGGGAACACTTCCGTTAAATCTTGATGTACTCGCTACATCATAAGAAGAATGGCATCTACGCTAATATTAGTGTCTTTGTTTATCCCGAGGTTTTCCCGCAGCCTGCCGGATCCAGGCCGTGTCCAGATCTGACGAAGGAGATCCACCTGGACCCGATGACAATGCAGTGCTGAAGTGTCCACTATCCTCTCCCTATGGAGGATCCCTTTCCCACTCTACAGATAAAGCGTTGTGACTTCCGGCTCGCGTACCCCGAAGTGATAAAATAAAACAAAATTCTGTATCAAAATTTATAGGCAAGAAAAGTAGTTTGTTTAGGCTGGGTTGTATGAATTATAAACCTGCGCACATATTTTAAAAAGCACATAACTATAGAATCAATTCTGAATGAGCATGTGAACGCCGTCAGCGTTAATCACAGGTTCGCGTTTAAAAGTCTGATCATTTCGACGGAGGTGAATCAATCAAAGTTAACTTTAGCTGGAAATAACATTATTCAAGAACCGCTATAATGCCAAAACAATCTGTTACCTTAAATTATATGTTTATCTCTGTAAAGCTGCTTTGAAACAATCCATTGTTAAAAGCGCTATATAAATGAAGATGACTTGACTTGACTCCTCTCTTCTCTTCTCGTGAACGGCCCCTTAAAACCAGCTGCCTGTGTATCTGCAGTAAACAGCATGGCAGCGCACTAGTCTTTGGTTTATAGTTTAAAGAAAATAAGCAGAGCATGCTGGGAGAAACAAATGGGCGTTTAAAAATGCACTAGCAAAGACAATGCAGGTCAGCAGTGATTTGCAGTCGTGGTTGACTTGGTAAACAGCCTCTGTTGAAGGAAATGAGTGTGGGATTTGCATATTAATTAGATTGCAGTGGCTCCTCCCCCTCTAGCTTTGCACTGGCCTTCCCGAACTCATCGGCTCATTCTCCTCGGTGAGGCAGAGCCTCACACGTCTGTCTCCTCACTGAGAATTGACACACACTCCGTCTGTCTCCTGACTAAGGACTGAGGACTTCAGGCATCAGGGCAGGATTTGTGTTCCCGTCGAGGGCTTTTTCAGAGGATAGATCTGAACAGGATCTGTGTGTCTGAAGGTGGATTATCTGCAGTCGAAGGCCGGTGTGTGTGTGTGTGTGTGTGTCAGGACAGGTTCTCATGAGGGTGTTTGAGAGCGGCGGGTGCTGGCTGACCCTCTCCACGGGCTCAGACAGACAGTCTGACGCTTACATGGAGAAGAGACGCTGCAGTGCTTTCCCCTTGTGCTGGGCCGCAGGTACACACACCACTGTCTGTTCATGCTGTCTAATGCGGAGTGTGTTTGTGCATCGGGGGGGTTTGGTTGTGAGTTTGAAGTGTCATGTTTTGGTAGTTGAAAGCATTTTGACACAAGCATTAGTGTTTATTTTGATCTTTTTATTATTTTTTTATTATTTTTTAATTATTATTATTATTATTATTATTATTATTTTATTTGACATATCATACCGTGCATGACACTGTGAAGTAAAAGCACACTGAAAATGCATTCTTAAAAACATAAAACATTAATTTTACTTTAATATGTTTAGCCAATGCTTTTCTCATTTTACAAAAAAGGAATTATATAACATTAATAATTAATTTAAAAAAATGTTTTGGCAATAGTATTTTATTCTATCTCTTTCTCTCTCTCTGTGTGTGTGTGTGTGTGTGTGTGATCGGTAGGTTTAGGGGTCGGGTTAGTGTGTGTGTGATGGGTAGGTTTAGGGGTCGGCTTAGTGTGTGTGTGTGATGGGTAGGTTTAGGGGTCGGGTTTGTGTGTGTGTGTGTGTGTGTGTGTGTTTGATGGGTAGGTTTAGGGGTCGGGTTAGTGTGTGTGTGTGTGTGTGTGTGATGGGTAGGTTTAGGGGTCGGGTTAGTGTGTGTGTGTGTGTGTGTGTGTGTGTGTGTTAAGCACCTGCTCTTGATGCTGTCCTTTAGTCAGACACTCATTCAGTCTTAATCTTATTGACTCTTGTGTGACTGACGGGACAAACCGTCTCATTGACTTTGTGTGTGTGTGTGTGTGTGTGTCTTTAGTGTTTTCATGTGTGTTCATCCAAGGAATCATAAAGAGAGAAAATTTGATTTGAAAATGAAAATTATGGCAATTAATTGTAATTGGTTGATTGAATTTACTTGCTTTAGTTGCTGGTTAAATGAATTGTAGGGCAATATTTCATCACCCAGTGTTGGTTCTTCTGCGGCGGCTCATTGGAATGAACAGATCAAATGATTATTATCAAATGATTATGATTAAGTTCCAACTATTCATTCATATTGAGTTCATTGTTTCAGAGACATCTTAAAAGAGAAAGCATCTTGATCACTTGTTTGAAAGCATCGTTTTCACAATGCATCTTTTTTATCACTGGTTTTAACTATTGTTATTCACAATTTCACTTGGTGCAATTAATATGAACTATTGCATTAGTTTAAAACTAAAAACTGTGTGAAAATAGAAATGGCACTTAAAAAGATGAACTCTGCTGCTGTGTATATACAGTATATTCTTGTATGATCTTGTGTAATCTGACTTTTGACTAGTTTTGATCTACTATTTGTTGTTGTTGTTGATGTTAATACAGGAACACAGTTTGCTCTTGATATCATGATGTTGAGAGGCGGGTAAATCTGAAGACATCTCTAAGAACAGAGCAGAATATACAGGGGAAATATTGTTGAGTTTGCCTTAAACACACACAAAAACGTCCTTGTCAAATCCAGTGATGAGTTTTTCCTCAGACGTGTCATTTTAGGAGATGTTGTAAACAGTAATGTTTCCCAGCAGACCTGTGTAAACCTGTAACACTGAGATCTGATCAGCTTGCTGTTTAGAGAGAGATCTTCCAGTGTGTGTGTGTGTGTGTGTGTGACTGTCAGTCAACCATACTTTAGGAAGATTAAACCAGAAATTCAACCAGCAGTATCTGGGAAATATGGACTATATCCATAGATGGACGAGCATGAGACAAACATGGAGATAATCTGTGACCCTTGAAGAGCAGGTTACGTGCTTCACACACTAATGGAGGATCTAATGCATGCTGGAGTCACTGAGGTTCAGATATAATGTGTTTAGCTCATGTTGTGTTCCTCTGGATGGATGTTGTGTTTTCAGAGGGACTTGTGTTCCTGCTGTTCCTTCACTCCTGTAACATGAGGCATTTTGAGCTGTTGTCGGTCTGATCCCTCACACTTAATTTAAATACATTTGCATGTGCAATACAACCAGCGGGTGATGCGTTCAGTGTGATGAGAGCATCTGTGTGTTCAGAGGTCACATGGGGTCGCATGAGGCCTCTCTTATCGTCTTTTCTCTTCTTGACTCTTCTCTCTCTCATTCTTGAGTCGTATCTTCTCATCTCTTCTTGTCTTTTCTCATCTCTTTTAGTCTAGTCTCATCTCTTCTAGTCTCTTCTTTTCTCATCTAGCCTCGTCTCTTCTCTTGTCTCTTTTTGTCTAGTCTCGTCTCATTTCTTTTCTAGTCTCATCTCATGTCTTGTCTCTTCTTTTCTAGCCTCTTTTTCTCTATTCTCATCTCTTCTAGTCTCGTCTCTTCTCGTCTCTTCTTTTCTCAGTTGTCTCGTCCTTTCTCAACTCATCTATTCTCATCTTGTCTTACTTCTTGTCTTGTCTCTTCTTCTCTAGTCTCTTCTTGTCTATTGTCTCCTCTCTTCTCGCCTCATCTCTTCTTGTCTCGTCTCATGTAGTCTCTTCTTGTCTATTGTCTCTTCTCTTCTCGCCTCTTCTCGCCTCGTCTCTTCTTGTCTCTTCTCATCTAGTCTCTTCTTGTCTCGTCTCATCTCTTCTCTTCTCGCCTCTTCTCTTCTTATCTCGTCTCTTCTTGTCTCGTCTCATCTAGTCTCTTCTTGTCTATTGTCTCTTCTCTTCTCTTCTCGCCTCTTCTCTTCTTATCTCGTCTCTTCTTGTCTCGTCTCATCTAGTCTCTTCTTGTCTCGTCTCATCTAGTCTCTTCTTGTCTATTGTCTCTTCTCTTCTAGTCTCTTCTTGTCTATTGTCTCTTCTCTTCTCGCCTCTTCTCTTCTTATCTCGTCTCTTCTTGTCTCGTCTCATCTAGTCTCTTCTTGTCTATTGTCTCTTCTCTTCTAGTCTCTTCTTGTCTATTGTCTCTTCTCTTCTCTTCTCGCCTCTTCTCTTCTTATCTCGTCTCTTCTTGTCTCGTCTCATCTAGTCTCTTCTTGTCTATTGTCTCTTCTCATCTAGTCTCTTCTTGTCTATTGTCTCTTCTCTTCTCGCCTCTTCTCTTCTCGCCTCGTCTCTTCTTGTCTCGTCTCATCTAGTCTCTTCTTGTCTATTGTCTCTTCTCTTCTCGCCTCTTCTCTTCTTATCTCGTCTCTTCTTGTCTCGTCTCATCTAGTCTCTTCTTGTCTCATCTCATCTAGTCTCTTCTTGTCTTGTTTCTTTTTTGTCCCGTCTAGTCTCTTCTCTTTTACTCTCTTCTTTGCTCTCAACTCTTCTAGCCTAGAATCTTTTGTTCTGTTCTCATCTCATCTAATCTCTTTTCTTCTTCATTCTTCTCATCTCTTCTTTGGTCTTTTACAGTCTACGCCAGCGGTCGGGAACCTATGGCTCGCGAGCCATACCTGGCTCTTTGGCAAAAATCATGTGGCTCGCGAGGTCTCTCACCCTTTACCAACAAACGAGCGAAACAAAAAAATAAGACACATCAATACAGATCGGCTCTCTGCAGAAAAATCTGCCAGTTAAAATTCCCTTGTAGCACAGTCTACCGAAGTTCGTTAAACTTTTATGATAATAAGTATATTCATGTTGTACCGGCAAAAGAGCGTATTCAGTGCTGGTCGCGCTCGCGAGTGTTACGAGTCATCAGAGCAATCAACGTGTCTCTGTGATAACCTACAGCTCCTGCACTGGGATTCAAGCAGCTGCAGCTTGTTTAAGGTAGGCCTAATGGCGAAAAGCAGCAAAAAACGTAAAAGAAGGCTGTAAACTTTAATACTTTCACTTTTGCCGCTGAAACCCTATATGACACATGATAAATGGGTCGTATTTTTGATAATCCACGCAGATTTCAGTTAAAGATTCTGTTTTAATTTATTAATAACAAAAATTGAAGGAATGAAAAAAAGAGCAGGATGTGCTTTATATTGAAAAGAAATATTAAAAGCGCGATAAGTCGCGAAAGAGAACGGAATTACTGGCAGGATGCTGTGTGCGCGCGCCGAGCGCAACACGGAAAAGCATAGCCTTTGTCTTCGGTTGCGCACCTAAACGGCCAAATAAATACAGAAATACATAAAAATGGCAAGTCGAGTATTCACGTAAACACAGTAAATGTAAGTACTGTGTTTTCTCTCTCTCTCTCTCTCTCTCTCTCTCTCATGCAGACAGAGAGGATTTATGCTCATCAGTTGACAACTCAACCTCACAGTGAAAGCCCTTCACTAATATTGAAACTTTGCTAAATATTTGTTTGTTTTTAGCCTAATGCTGTTGAAATTTTATTGAAAAAAGCACGTCTTTAATAATAATATTATATAATTATTTTACTGTGGCTCTTTTGGAAAAATGCATTAACCAAAAATGAAAAAATGGCTCTTTGGTCAAAAAAGGTTCCCGACCCCTGGTCTACGCAGTCTCCTCTTCTCGTCTCATCTCGTCTCCTTTGCTTCCATCTCACCTCCTGTGCTCTCTTCTTCTGCTGTCATCTGGGCTCCCCTCATTGCATGCTGGGATATCTGTGGGTCTCTATGAGTGACAGCATGACATGACCCTATCATCTCTGTTCAACCGGATGGTTTTAGCTTGTCGACGGACAGTTCCTCATGTTGTCCGACTGCAAACTCAGCGTTTTCTTCCGCTCAGAGACTAGTCTCATGCTGTCAGGAATGACTCATTACTCCTAGATGACGGAAATTCAGTGAAATATTCATGCAATCGCCTGAAATGACTCATTTTCACAGGGCAGACAGCGTCGATGCGGTCGTTGGCTGAAGAGCAGTTGAATTAGACTGAACCGTGACATTTAAGATTGTGAAGTCATTAGAGATGCCATATTCAGATTCGGCTGTGGTCACTGCCTTGCTCGCAGTGTGAAGAGATTTCCTTCAGCGTTGCCCATTTTATTCACAATGACATGGCCATCTCTGTGCTGACTTTTATTTTAACATCTTCATTATGGGAAATTAAATTCACCCAGAAATGACAGTTCTGTCATTCTTTACTCACCGATAGTCCCTCCAAAACCATTTAATATTCTAATCTGTAACCACGGAGATGCATTGCACCAGCTTTAACCTTTATATTTATTCATTTAGCAGATGCTTTTATCCAAAGTAACTTATAAATAAGGAAAATCACAAGCAAACAATATTAACAGTATTCAGTGCCGTATCTAGTTGAGTCATAAAACGGTAGATGGCTCAGGCTGATGGTCCTTTACATGCAATCTGCCAGCAATCACATCATTACTGCATGGCACAAGCTGATTGGCTCTGCTGATCCTGCAGCCAATGAGATCGCTTGCTCAACATTTAAATGGTCTGAGTTCCTGTGAACCCCTCCTCCTCCCCCAGCTCCACCTGTCTAGATCTGCTACGGCATTTATGTATGTCTATTCATGTCTGTGTATCTGTTAACAGTAGCAAGTTTTTTGTTTATTTAGCATTTTAAATACATAAAAAATAAACGGTATAGGAAGTTCCTGTTGTGGATTTTTAGTTGCGTTTTGTTCAATGCTATTGAAATAGAGAAATCTAATAAAAAAAAAACTGTTTCATCCAAAATTTTGTGTGGCTATGTATTTTCATGCATATAAGATTTGTTCAAATCAAACTCTACTGGACTCAATTCTGAATCATGTCTCTCATATCGCATCTCTCATTATAGAAAGTAGCTACTATGTGGAGAGTATACAACACTAGGTTTTGAAGCAGAGCTTGTACAGTATCTCTCTTTGTCCTGAATGAGCCATTCAGTATTCGTGTTCATTGTTTAAATGGATATAGGGGCGTGTCCTGCCTTAAGCCACGCCCCCGCACACCTGGATGCCAGGTGAGTGTGAGGGAAATGAGACATCAGTGGTGAACAGGTAAACGTGACTCACACTCGGCCGTGACTGGAGCTATGAGACTGTGTGTGAGAGGAGAGAGGCTCGACCCGTGTGTGTGTGTGTGTGTGTGTGACGGTAAAGCGTGTCAGATATTCCACACCTTGCAGGCACAGGCAGGGATATCTGTTCTCCGCACGACTCCCTCATGTTCCCCGACAGAGATGGATGTCTGTCGCATGACTTCGCTGTACCGTGTGTTTGCTGGCCGTTTCTGCTCACAGGTAGGATTGTCGTGTCCACGGGCCGCTCTCATGCTCGTTATTTATAATTAGGCTTTAGAGAGACGTATGTATTCACTTCTTTTAAAAACATTCAAAATCTTAGTTGTAGTTGTAAACCTGTAGTATATAAAGTATATATATATCGAAGTATATACTAAATATGTCTATAGTACATATATGTTTTTATATTTAATTAGATTTACTGTAAGTCAGTCATGCGTTGGTTTGACCAAGTCTAATACTGACATTTTTAATACATTGATCTATTTGTTTCGGCTTGTAGTAAGAGTTTAGTGAGTTACTTTGGCGTCTAAAAGCGTCTTCTGAATGTGTGTGATGTTTTGGTGTTTGTTGATGATGTATGGAGCAGACAGACTGCGGTGTGTTTGGATGGTGTCAGTGTCTGCAGCTGTGTGTGTGTGTGTGTGTGTGTGTGCCATACGTGACTCTGAGAGTGTAACTGCTCATTCACTGACACTTTGATGTGTGCCTTTCAAGTTCATGTCTGGCTCATATTTCAGCCCAAAACTAAAAGAAAGCCTTGCTATGTTGTATTAAAGAAATTAAGCCAATAATAAGAACCTCCTTTCACCAGCCGGGTGAATCTCATGACAGCCGTTATGATTTAATTGCATTGTGACATTATTTTCATGACAGCTCGCATTACTGTAATGTGTCCAGATGGTTTGTGATTCTCATTAGTTTCTCACTGATGATTATCATTAGTCTGTCATTGAATAAATCACAATGTGTTCGTTTATCTAGGCCAGAGTTGACTGAGCCTGGTTTCTTTATAGAATTCATTATAACTATAGAAATAATGGTGACCTGACTTGACTACTGTAACACTGAAATAGGCATCATCCTGTCCAGACATAAGGAACTTAGCATAAAAATAGATGCATTTTCCAATTATATCTGTATCACTCTCTTTACATGGAACAGGAATTACATCAGAAGTTCATCTGTCTAAAACAGTAAATAGAAAGTTTAGACCCTTTAAAGTTTAGTGTTTTACTCAATAACCCAAGGCTTTGTCTGCTCTCCTGCTGCACTTCTACTGTAAATGCTTTACCGTAAATTGTTTTGGAGAACTGAAGAATTTGAATTATTTCCTATGGTAAATGTCAGCAATTGCCAGTATTAGACGGTTTAGTTGCAAGCTCATTTTTTATTACTTTTCATGTTCAACTGATGGAAAACACACTGTCTTGCATAACTGTCCTGACATGTGTGTGTGTTTGTTCTTGCACGTTTGTTTATCTTTGTCATGGGTGTGTTTCATATTTGCGATAGTGATAAGCGGATGTCTGGGATTGCTGGAACGCTCCCGAGAGGATTGTGCTGCGATCTGATGAAATATCATATCAGTCCTTCCAGCATCTGTCTTGTTTGCTGTGTGTATGGCCAACATACATCGTTTAATGTATGTATGTATGGTTAGTTAGCTGGTTAGTTTAATGCAGAGTGTGGAGTTAACCAACCCTTCGACAGCGCCTCCAGCTGAACAACCACCCAGCCCAGCGTTAACCAGCTAGAAAGACGTTTATTCCTTAGCCGAGACTCATTCATGTTTTCACACATCAACCCTGATGTAAACATGAGCAGAGCAAACGGAAACTGATTTGCTGTCCATCTGCGAAGTGTCTGGCGATTCATCTTCTCCATTTTACGCCTCTTCATTTCATGAGTAAATTTATCATTGTAGTTCGCGCTTCGCCATACTTCACTGTCTGGCTCTCGAACCGCTTCACACACAGAGATAGAAGGAGAAACAACCTCAGATTGTATCAGAAGTGTGAGAAACGCGGAGATGCTGTTAGAAAGTCCTTTTATTTTGAGTAATTCGTGTAGAAGGACAAAATAGGGCTGCACAATTTAGGGAAAAAAATCGAATTGATACCCAATTTATGATTGCGATTTAAAATGCTTTTTTTTTTTCAGGTTTGCGGTGTTTGTTTGTAACAGTGTTGTTTTTAGGTACAATTAAAGGTGCTCTAATCGATGCTGGGTGACGTCACTTCTTGTTGACGTTCAAAGTATTGTCAAACAAAACGGAGGCTAGCTAGACCTTCCCTCCTCCTCATCCCGTCTCCCTGTAGTTTTACTGATACTTCTTTCAAGGTGTAATGTCGCCAACTGAGATAAATGCTTTCATATAATGCAAAAAAAGAGAGAAACATTACCAGAAAAACACGATAAAACGTTTCGCCGCCTGAGGTTATAACTTTAGCTCCCATACCAGGACGCAATAATAGCAAGATAACGTTAACTTCAAATTTAGTCAAAGTTGTCAATAGGCTATGAATGAACATTCAATTTCATAATAAATAGTTGGTGAAAACAATCATTCACACAAACTGTCGCCCTACTGTGAGTTTGCTTGATCATTTACAATAGAGATCGATAGCTAGCTGCTAGAAACCTATATGTTGTATTCACCAAAGTTAGCGCTGACTGCATCGTTCTAGCTAATTATATCCTTGTGTTTGTTAGGCGAACATGAAAGTCCATTTAGAAAAACCAAACTGGATTTACCCTGTCCAGCAAAAACAGAGCTAACGTTCCCTGAGTGTCGGATTGGAAGCCCTTCTGACGGCGGACTTCTCACCACCTTTCAAAGGCTTTCCCAGTGTAAATTCAGGCATGCGTTCCTTCTCCTTTGCCCTCTTCTTTGTATTTTTGCAATCTGTTCATCAGAACGTCGTCTCTTTGGTCGTGTGTCGGCCATATCAAACTTAAAGAGTTAAAATTATAACTTTCCTCTTCATGCTTCTCTCCTCCACATTCTCTCCTTCATGTGTACGCTCACTAACCCCGCCCCCAAACCCTTCTGGTCGGTGATTGGCTGGAACACTGTTTGTGACATCGCTTAGAGCACCTTTAGGATGCCATTATAGTTTTTAATCATATTTTGAATAATTTTTTATATTTTCTCTTTACATGTTTATTGTAGTTAAAGATTTAGGAATTTTGTGGTGTATTTTGTCATTTTTATTATTTTATAGTTTTTGTATTTAATATGTCCATCCGTATAGTTTTTGTTCATTTTTATCTCAGAAGTTCAGAGATGAGATTTTACTGCATTTACTGTGAACCGAGACACTCAGAATCGGATCATGAGCTGCTCACGTGTAAATAAACACAGTGCCGCGCTTCACTCAGATATTAAATTAAATCGCAGCCTTTGTGATTTGATAATTGCACTGATTGCAATTTTGATTTTTTTTTTTATCCTTCCTCTTGTTTTTTTGCACAGAATATGACAGACACTTAGCGCACAACAAAGGCATGGCGACGGCATACCTGGAGCCCAACCCGAACTACACCCTGGGCACCGGGGCCAAGGCCCGTCTGAGTGCGGGGCCGGAACGGGCCCCCGGGGCCCCGGACAGGGTCCTGAAGGTCTTCCATCACTTTGAGAACAACAGCGAGCGCAGCACCTGGTCCAGCAACATCCGGCATGGAGACGCAACTGACGTCAGGGTAAGAACAAGGTCACATAAGTTCTGTTTAGTGTCCTTCGTTTGTGCGTCAATATCTGTACCTTTTAGAACCGGCGTTTTAGAACCAGTTTCTGAGGGTTTTACATGGTTTTAAGGCATTTTTTATTCATTGTCTGGTCTTGAGCAGGTCTAGATAGTTGCTTCGCTGTTTCTCATTGATGATTTTAGTTCGTTTATCATTATTGTATCAATGCAGTGAGAATCATCATATCCAGATGTAATGTTTTTTATTTAAAAATCATCATAAAATGTAATTCAGTACAGCAAATGCTGCATTCATTCATGTATAAATACTTTATCATCTGTAGTTTTTGGAATTTAAAGTCACCCTGTACTGTAGTCGATCATTTTATCCCTTAAAACTCATCTTTGATCACCAAAATGGCATTTAAAGTTTTTTCCTTGAATATCTTGAATGTAACTCGACACCCTTGCCTCGTTTAGTACGCGCGGTTCTATGAATATGCAAATGAGCCCCGCCTCCACTCACTCACTCAGCTCAGAGATCCACTGGTTGACGATCACACGTTGATCTGATTGGTTACAAGGTCGTTTGTGACGTCAGAAACACCAGCGATTTCAAAGCGTGTTTTTGAGACTGTCTTTGGTTCACTGCAGTTTTAAGCAGAAAATACTCAGCAATGCTGTCGACTTATGCATTTACACTTAAAGCATATTAAAAACACAACATATACATATAAACAACATTAAAAGCTTGATTTTCACATAACACATAGCTATAATTATATCAATTATAAACATACAATAATTTTTGTAGTTATAAAAAACCTTATTTTCTGTTAGAATCTGTTTTTCACACCAGATCAAACTGTTTCCTGAGGATTTTACATGGTTTCCGGCTGGTGTGAGTTGGTCGTTTTAGTCATTAGCTGGTCTGAGCAGATCTTCATGGTTGTTTGGTTGAACTTTTGTTTGGATCTAGACGAGCTTGGTCAAGGTTTTTAGAGCAAGTAGACCACCTCAAACCAGCTACCAACGTGTGTGTTTTTCCAACGTGTGTGTGCTTGATTGTCTTTTGATTGGCAATTGGAGGATGGGTTTGGTGACAAATACTGGTGACATCACCATGTTTGTGCCTGTGTGTGTTCAGACTTGTAAATGTGTCTCTTCAGGAAATATACAAGCCCTTCTGAAGCTCAGCTTTTAATTTTCCCTCCTGAAATTGAATTAATTTCAGACTCTGGAGGACCGAGACGAGTCTGTTAGAGACGCAGCAGTTGCATTGATCAGCGTGTGTGTTAAGCGGATTGTTGTGTTCAAATCCACAGGAAGATTAAACATGCTGGTCCTCTTGATCGGACGGTCTCTGGTGACCTCTCACATTTCTCAGTCTGGACACAAACTGTCTTAATGTGTGATGATTTTAAGTCAACAAGGAGACATTTCAGTGCATGTTAAGGCAAGACACTGCAGACACAAGCATTGTTTGTTCATGCACTGGTCAGTTGAGATTTTGCTTCCATAACATAGTGGAAAAAAAAATCCATTAAATACACTTAACTTTTTCTTTTGTTATACTTTATTTATGCGCATCTGTAGATGTTTGCAATGCACATCTTAAAGGTGGTGAGTAGCTTTGCACACATCAAACTTTACAGCTTAATTAAACACAACATTTGTCGTTATCTACTGAGATTAATCAACTGGGGAAATGTAATAGTTACAATTTTGACCCTGTTCATCTGTGTTTCCTTGCCTAAATCCAAAGAACAAAGTGTTAGTCTTGTGGTCATTGAGAACATGTGGAGGTCTGGCCGAGGTCCAGATTAAACAAGCCTGAAGCTCAGAGAGGGTTTGTGTGGTTTAATCGCGACAGAAGTGCATTTCTAATGCAGGATCTTTTCAAGCTTTACCACAGATGTTCAGATTTCAGCTGCAGGGACTTTATCTGGAGAAGATTAAAATGAGGAATATTTTGTGGCATTAAAAAAGTGGAAGAACGAATGGAGAATCTAAAAACGGCGACTATTAAATTCTGTTGAAAATGACTCGCATATTTTAGAGAAGGACAACTTTTTATATGTTTTGAATTGTCAGGCTTTAATTGTCAGTTGCTTTGGGCATCTGCTTAATGAATACATGAATGCATAAATATAAATCGAATGCATTAGCATTCACACCTAAATATAAAATAACAAAGCAGGATCTGAATGGCAGCTTCTAATTGACAATTTGCATGCAAATTATTTGTGATGCTAATGATGCTGAGCAACAAATGACATTTTAAACCATTGCTGAAATTAAATGCAGAAAGTTGTTTTAGAAATGAATAGAAGGTAATTTAATAGAAAAGACAGTGAAGGTTGTCAACATCTATAGGCACAGTAACAGATGTTTTTTGCAATTTTTATGATTTTAGTGAATGTGAATTTGTTCTTGTTTTAATTATGCTAAGAAACACAATGCAGTGTTTTAAAATCTTTTATGTCAGCGGGAACGTTGCTGTATAATGAATTCAACCGGATTTATCCATTTTTATAATTCTATACGTTTTTAGCTGTAAAGCATGTTAACGTATCATATGGTTGATCTTTTACAGATTAATTTGAGCTGCAGATCTACACCGCAGTGATTATCTCATTAAACTCGGCCAAATGAAGCACTTTAATTATTATATTGAGAGACTTGCTGTTGTTTCACTCTTGGATCAACAGACCAACAAGCTTGTCATCCATTTTAACTTCACTCACGTCTTCTCTACAGGCGAAACTCGAAAAATTAGAATATGGTGCAAAAGTTCATTTATTTCAGTAATTCAACATAAAAGTTGAAACTAATATATATTATATAGACTCATTACATGCAAAGTGAGATATTTCACGCCTTTATTTGTTATAATTTTGATGATTATGGCTTACAGCTTATGAAAACCTTTTCACAATATTCAAATTTTGAATTTGGGGTTTTCATAAGCTGTACGCCATAATCATCACAATTATAACAAATAAAGGCGTGAAATATCTCACTTTGCATGTAATGAGTCTATATAATATATATTAGTTTCAACTTTTATGTTGAATTACTGAAATAAATGAACTTTTGCACCATATTCTAATTTTTCGAGTTTCGCCTGTATATTCAAGGCTGGTCAATTACAAAATGGATGTTCATTTAAATTCCATGTGCATTGTTTTTTAGAGATGAGATATGCATAGTGTAAATTTCCTTTTATTTTTACCAATGGCAAGTGCTTGAGTTGATCTTTATGGTTCATGAGTGTCTTTTCCTAGTACATGATTTACTGTAAAGGCCGAGATCTTGTTAAAGTGCTCCCAGTGCCATAGCCTGGTTAAAACCAGACCATTCTCAGTTGTAACTGAGTTATGGTCTGGCAAAGCGTCATAGACAAATCATTTCCAGAGGGGCGTCACCAACGGACGTCGCGGATAGACCTAAAGCCAATCAGAGCGATGAAGGAGATGACGTATGCAGAAACATCTCCGAGTGTTGTTCTCTGCTCGGTTTTTAACAAAAAGGAAACGTTTAAATCGCTTAAAACAGACGCGATTGCTGATTCGAACGAGTGATGTTCGACGGCGGCATCCATCTTTGTAATGTAGGCTACAAAATCTGCTTCAAAATCCCAGCGCTGGCGTCATCGTGTAAAGCCCGCCCCAACGTTTCTGATTGGTGCCTCGATTTCGACGGATTGGAAATGGGCTTGAATGAGCTCTTTGCCAGACTAACTTTCAGAGCAAATCTAAATTTGCCGGAAGTTGTCTGGGTTTTCCCAGGCTAGCAGTGCCCGTGTGCAGAGGGCAATCCAGCTCTGTTATTCCCGCTCTGCCAAACCCCAGGCGTAATGTGAAGGCCACGTGTAGACGTCGCGTCCAGCTGGCCTGAGCGCTGTTTATATGCTGGTGAAACCCAACACTGAGCTGGCCTTGCGTTAGTCAATCTCTCCTTCCTATCAGGCCTGAAACCCAGTCACCTGAGCCTGCCATCATATCAATATGCAGTGTTTTCAGTTTCTTGGCCGGATGAAGCGCTTGATCTACTGTGTGAAGAGCACTATATCTCAGTACTGTGTGTCTGTCAGAGATGTGAGACGCCGTCTGGCCGAGATACTGTTTCGTCTGCCGCTGTTTTTATGCTTATATAGTCTGTGCAGAGACACCAGAAGTTGAAGGTAAATTGAAATATGTACTGTACTGTATATGACACAAGCTTTGGCATTCATGTAGAATTCACTTGATGTCACAAGTCTGCATAAATTGGCCAAAGCTGTCTGTTGTTTTATAATTTTAGTTTCCTTATCTTCCGGTTTTAATGCCAGTGTAACATATTGATTTGTTTTGCACTGATCCCACATTTCATCGGTTACTAATAATATAATTATTAAATATATTTTTGTTTGCGTCCATTCAAGTTTTAAATTAGATAGATTAGATTTGAAATGTTAGTGATCCATGTAAAATTTATATTTGTACTTTTTTCAGCTTTATTTCAGTTCCCGAAAACAATTTTTAATAGTTTTAGTTTCAGTGAACAATGAGATAATGAAATAAATGTATAAATACAGTAAAATATGAATAAATAAATGTGAAAAGTGTTTATTTCACATTTATTTATTTATATTTTATTTATACATTTATTTTATATACACTTAATAGTAAAAAAAAAACAACAACTATACCATTCCCATATAAAATTAACAATATTATCATGAAATTTTGGTGTACGTTAGGTTGCTATTAGATATTATTTATTTAACTGAATTGCAGCTGATTCAATCATTCATTTAGAGTCAGTGTATTATTCTGCCCTTATGTGATCATGTGATCCATTTAGTGTGTAACCTGAGAGTCACAGAAACACTGTTGTGAGCCATTTCAGTGTGTGTGTGTGTGTGTGTGTGTGTCCTCAGAGCCCTCGTCAGCTCCGTAATCCGATGAGGGCCACGTCGTTGCCACGGCAACCACCCAGCTTCCGTGACAACCGTATCACTGTCACATCCTGTTGATTAGATTATGACCTCATCACAATGTCAGCCGGCCCGTGTCGTGTGTGGGACAATGACATACATTAATACATTAAATATGCAAATCTTCTATGATGTAAATTGAAAATGTCTTTTTTTTTATTTTGATATATTTGTGGGTTTCAAGGTAAAAAATATCCGCAGTTTTGATATTAAATATTTTTAGTAAATGGAATAACACTTGTCAATCAAATCAAGAATACTAAAAGAAGTTAAAAATATTAGATATTTTATGACATGAGAAGATTACATCAGGTGAGAAACACCCAGAAAAACAATTATTCATGATTGAAAAATGTAAATGTATGTGTAACAAATACGATATATTGAACAGTTTGGAGTCGGTATGATTTTTAAAAAATTCTTATTCTGCTCACCAATGCTGCATTTTATTTTGATCACAAATACAGGAAAACCTGTGAAATATTATTACTATTTAAAATAAGTTGAATATATAGTAAAATTTTATTTATTCCTGTGTTCAAAATTTCATCATTACTCCAGTCTTCAGTGTCACATGACCCTTCAGAAATCACTCTAATATGATGATTTACTGCTCAAAAAAACATTTCTGATTATTATCATTATGTCAAATCAATATCAATATTATCGTGTAAAACACGAGATGCATTTTATTTTTCAGGATTCTTTGATGAACAGAGACTTCAAAAGAACAGCATTTATTTGAAATAGAATCTTGTGTAACATTATAAACGTCTTAACTGTCACTTTTGATCAATTTAATGAATTTTTTTTTTAAATTTCTTTCAAAAAATAATAATGGTACTGACCCAAGCCCATGATCTCAGGTGTAGTTTTGAACGGACTCCACTGCACTGCGGTTATAGTGTGTGTGTGTGTGTGTGTCTCATGAAGGTTGAGGTGGATCCCGGTCGGATGCATTACACTCTCTAATCATCTAATAACACCCGCAGGATTGTTACGCTTCTATAAATCAGTTTTATATATTGCAGTATGCGTGTATTATGGGGAATTATGACCATGAGCTGTGTGTGTTTTGCGCCTGCAGGGAATCATTCAGAAGATCGTGGACATCCACAAAGTGAGGCTGGTGTCCTGCTTCGGGCTGCGCCTCACTCACGGCCCGTCGGGGGACGTGCACTGGCTGCACCCGGACATGGGCGTGTCCCACGTGAGGGAGAGGTACGAGCAGAACCGCCCGCAGGACGAGTGGAGGTAAAGCACTCAGAACCCTTTAAACAGATCTTTGTTAATATTGCATTGATTTCAGCTTTGATCCCTGCTGAAGAAACATTACAGACCTGCCTTTATAGTTTATTATAGTGTCCTGGTCATCGAGTGGGTCTGGTGGATCCGCTGGCCACAGGGTTTTGATCGAGAAACCAGCGAAGGAACCTGAATGTGATCATTTATGTGCACCACTGTTTTTTGGGGATAGTGAGGATCTCCTCTGACCCTGGGTCACCCTTAAACGTGTGTGTGCGTGCGAGAGTGTGTGTGTGCGCGCGAGAGTAAGAGTGAGAGTGTGTGTGCGTGAGAGTGTGTTTGTGTGTGTGTTTGTCTGTGTGTGAGAGAGTTAGAGTGTGTTTTTGTGTGTGTGTGTGTGTGTGTGTGTGTGTGTGTGAGTGCGAGAGAGTAAGAGTGAGAGTGCGATTCTGTGTGTGTGTGTGTCTGTGTGTGTGTTTGTGTGAGAGTGTGTGTGTGTGTGTGTGTGTGTGTGTGTGAAAGAGAGTAAGAGTGAGAGTGTGAGTGTGTGTGTGCGCGATTCTGTGAGTGAGTGTGTGTGTGTGTGTGTGTGTTTGTGTGTGTTTGTGTGTGTGTGAGTTTATGTGAGTGAGTGAGTGAGTGTGAGTTTGTGTGTGAGTGTGAGTTTGTGTGTGTGTGTGTGTGTGCGTGTGTGTGCGTGTGAGTTTGTGTGTGTGTGTGTGTGTGTGTGAGTGTGTGTGTTTGTGTGTGTGTGTGTGTGTGTGTGTGTGTGTGTGTGTGTGTGTGTGAGTTTATGTGAGGGAGTGAGTGTGAGTGTGTTTGTGTGTGTTTGTGTGTGTTTGTGTGAGTGGGCATGTGTGAGTGAGTGTGTGTGTGTGTGTGTAGGGCTGGTCTTTGCCAGTGAGATGCTCATGTGATTGTCATTACAGCAGGAGGAGTGTTTGAATGCATCGCCCTCGTGTGTGCCTTCTGCCGCGCTTCTCTTTGTCTGAGTCCGTGTGTGTCCGTTTTATTTTATCAGGGGCTTGAGCTTTTATAGATGTGAGTTATTCCCTCACAGATGGTATTTTTATGTCACCTCGTCTCTACCCACAATGCACCAGCGGCCCGGTCAGGCCCGTGCGCCTCATGAAGCAGCTGCATCTCCATTCACTCGACCTGCTTTTGTTCTGTCACTCAGCGAGAGAAGAGTGGCAGTGATTTAAACCCTGCAAGCTGCTGTTTGTGGAGGCTTTAGAGGGTTTTACATTAGAAACGCTTGATTATCTCCAACAGTTCAGGGATCCAACAGCTCGTGAAGTGCTCAGGAGGAGATCATTTGTGCTTTTGATGGTCAGTGTAAAACCTGCTCGATAAACTCAGTCCAGGTCTTGACAGATATAGGGCCCTTTCACACCTACCTTGTTTGGTCCGGACTTTTGGTCCGAATCAAAATGACAGGTGTGAAACCCCCCCCGCACCACGGTCCGGACCAAACAGATGAAATTTGGTCCGACGAAAAGAGGTAGTCTCGGTCCGGATCAAACTGAACAAAGGTTTGGTTCGTTTCTAGTGTGAAAGCATTTCTGTATGGTTCGGACTTTCAGACCTTTTACAGGAAGCTCCGGTGGTTCCCGCATAGCCGAAAAAACAGAAGCTGGCAGGACAAATGAGGCGTGTAGCACACGGGGAGAGGACGAGACGAGGTTTTTAATTCAAGTATGGTCTGATGACATAATAAGAAGTCAACTGGAAAAAACGCACAAAAATGCAGACACTTTCCAAATATTTTCGGAGAGGATGAGAGAGTGAGGGTATGAGAGGACGGGAGATATGCGTCTGTTCATTAATGTTGTCAAAGTTACCCGCCGAATTGACCCATGGCTAAGCCACGCCCCCTCCACTCACTCGGACACACAGTCAACATCCGGGGACGGGCGCTATGGCAGCTGTCACAGTAGGAGACATTTCACAGGAGGCAATTGATGATTTTTGGAGAAAGAAAGATTATATATCATCTCGAAGTCACCAAAAGGGCCTTAACTATTCATTGGAGGGTTATATTAATAATTTTATTGTTGAGAAGGTCGATGAAAAGCTTCAGCTCCAGGCAAAAATGTACAGGTCACAGTGTAAACGTGATAAACCGCATCTCGTTGCCATCGCCATCTCAGACAACAAGATAGAGGATCAGCATTGTTCATGCACTGCAGTATTTACATGAATCTTTACATGAACATTTGTTATCTCGGTTATTTACAGATACGTTAATGAAGCTAAGTGACATGATGTACAACGCAGCTAGAAGCTAACGTTAACGTTTTCTAATGTTAGCCTAACGTTACGTTAGAGATGTTAAAGATAACGTTCGAATACGCTGTTGACTTAGAACAGATGTAGACGTCCTTGTTTAATTCTTGTTTAATTTATCCACGTTGAGTTGGTGTTGTGGTCTACCGCATAACTTTATCCAGAGCAGACACTTATCTCGGTTGAGATGTGACTTGGGAAAGGGTAAAAAATACACACCGTCGCCCTGCCTCTCGGGATACCTAGTGTTGGAGTTGCATGTTCCCCATGCACACCGTTTGACCATTTTAAACTTAAAATGACAAGAGAAAAACATATAAAAACAAATGAAAACTGACTAACTGCAATGCATTTCAATGGACGTGGAAGCAGAGAATGTCCGAGTGTATTGGGTTAGCTATGCGCACTGTGATTGGCTCATCGCGTTAGGGGGCGTGGCCTAGCCATAGGTCAATTGACAACACGCTGACGTCAGACGCACGTCCATTTACAAACCAATCAATGTCAAGATGCAGCCGACATAGATGATGACGACAGGACGCAAGTGTGTCACGTAGAGTTCGTTTAGTGCGCTCGCGTAATTGCAGTGTGAAACCAAACCAAAACTTTCTGAAAGTATAAAATGTATCAAAACGTGAACTTTGGTTCGGACCTTGGTGCGGACTTTCAGGTGTGAAAACGCCCATAGACTAGTCTTATATAGTAAAAGCTTGTTCTGGTCAAGATTGACCCGAAATAAAAGTGACGTTGCTTTTAGTTTCTTAAAAACCTTTAGTTTTAAGTTTAGCTCCAGTTTCACCTGAAAGGTTAGCCTGGATGCCAGCCGAGCTTAGCCCCGCCCACAACATTTGAGGATGGGAAGTTCGGTCTGGCGATGATCCGTTGTGAAGCAAGTATCGCCCGAACCAAAGCTGTTCGGACCAATCAAATTGTCTTTATACGATGATGGACAGATGATCAACCGTACCGTAATCATCACGTCACCAAAGAGCGTTTGGGTTGAATTAGTTTACAACAAAGATGGCCGCCGCTGGAGAACTGAGATGTGTAGATTCAGCATCGCATCTTTTATAGAAGATGTAGACAGCGCATTCGTTTTAAAAGAGGAACAGAGAACCGCGATCAAGGCATTTGTCGATCCAATCGAGTCCAGAGGCATTTCCTTTCCAGGTTCGGTTGAAACACGGCCCATAATCCCAGCCCAATGGAGGAGATCAGACTCACATGCTGACTAGAGTCCGAGTATGACGACGCCAGGCTACCTGAAACCAGTAGTTTCTGCAAACTTTTGTACGATAGCTGAGAAATATGCGTAAAATATGTGCGAATTTCTGAGCTTTCCGTTGATCCGTAATAATATTGCACAATATTGCTGAATGTTTGATCTACTGAATGCAGCGTTGGGCTGGATTAGCTTTAGAGACTTCTTTAAAAATAACAACTAAACATCCTCAATCCTGAATAATCACATTTTCCACTTCTACTAATTTCTTCCCTCAGTATCTTTCTTTTCTCTTTTTTCGGAGCCGGTTATAACCAATCATTTGTGTTTATTTTTTAAATATATTTAAAATATTATACATAATAATAATAATACATTTATTTTATATAGCGCCTTTAAAGGTTGCTTTCTTTAATTTACTTAATGTTTATTTAACATTTATTTAAGGTGAAAATATATTACAAATGGCCAAAACATTATACAATTATATATATATTTAGATCTAAATATTATCAAAATGTGTTATGTATAATAAGTTTAGTAAAATTTCCTCTTATTTTTAAAATATATTTTCGTCGTAAATAAATATATTTAATATAGAAATGTTATTTGATTTTATTATATGTTGTATATATAGTTTGTCTAATTTTACTTTATCTTTACTGAAATTTACATAAAAATATGAATGTAATTTACTGTATAGTATGACTTTCTTTTAATGTGCTTTGATAATTTACCATTTAAGGTTTAAACAATCATTTTAAGGCAAAATATGCTTTGTTTTAAATTGGAAAAATGATAAATAATACATTTTTACACTCTAGATATATTTTTTGGCCAGACAAAAACTTTTTTTTTTTTTTATAAGGTTTCCAACCTTTTTTGATCCTGTTTTTTTCAGCTCTGTTTTAAGATCAGTTTTAATTTTACGAGCCTAAAAGTCGAGAACACATCCTGTGGTTTAACACCAGAGAAAGCAGCTCTCCCAGCAGACTGGGTTTTCAGTGTGTCGTAGAAGTGTGTGGATTGCGACTGAGCTCCTGCTTTCTCCACTTCTCAGGAACTGAGATTCGATCATTTCCTGAGCAAGTTCCAGGAAGTCCTGAAAAGCCATGAGGATCATTTCCTCTGGAAACAGCCGAGGATTGAGTCCTTCAAATGAAGCCCTGCTGTAAGAGATCCGAGTGCAGACGCTGGAAAGAGCAATAATGATTTGAGCGCTCGACAGTGATTTATGTGTTGTGCTCATGATGGCTCATATATCGGTATTGAGTGTGTCGTTCTGCTGCAATGATCAGCTGTGTGTGTTCAATGATAAATCCTCCAGAATTGATTGGTTTGAGTGTTTAGATTATGCGGGGATCATGTGTGTGTTGTGGTCATGAGGTCTTTTTAAAAAACATTTTCAGGTTTTCCTTCATAAGCATGACAAAAACAACATTAGTATTGCTAATGGGTTTGCTGCGTACAATATATATATATATAAATACACACACATACTATATATATTTAATATACATAAATTTCTAATACAAGTACATATTCTAGTACAAGTAAATATTTTAATATAATTTGGCAAAAGTTGTTGTTTTTTTTATCTTATTTTGGTTTTTATCTCTTGTAAAGCTTTGAGTACCTTTAAAAGTGCAGATAAATAAAATAAAATAAAATGTATTTATTATTATTATATTATACTAACAATTGTGAAAATAAAATAACAAAGTAAGAAAGAAATAAATACACATAAAATAAAATAAAATTTTAGTACAAAAAAAAGGATCAAATAAAATCGTGTTTAATTTATGTAGAAAATGTGTTTAATTGTCATAAAAAAATAATGCAAAAAATAGTTTTTTTTTTTTTTTTTCAAAAACAAAATAGTTCCTTATTTATTTCTATTGATTTGGGGGTGAAATATGAGATTTGGTGATGAATTTCTTTCTCTTAGCAGCACAGGTGTATATATATATATGTGTGTACATGGTCAAGACTCTTTTATTCACCGTGTTTGTCTCTCTCGTCCTCAGGTATGAGCTGAGGATCCGTTACCTGCCCAAGGGCTTCCTGAATCAGTTTGCTGAAGACAAGCCGACACTGAACTACTTTTATCAGCAGGTGAAGGTGCCCTCGTCCCGCTGGTGTCTGAACGGCTTCATCAGATGGAGTTAGTGCGTGTGTGTGTGTGTGTGTGTGTGTGTGTGTGTGTTCGCTGTCATTCAAGAAGCCTCGATAGGAAACAACATCAGAGCATCGACCGTGATATCCCACAATGCTCCCGCTGACAGGGAGGATCATGGATCAGTTTTATTAAGGCTGTTCATCATCTGGACAATAGAAGGACGTTCCGGCAGATTCTGTAAAGCCGTCTGTGATGAAGTCGTATTATTGTGCGGGCCGTGATGTAGTGTGTGTGTGTGTGTGTGTGTGTGTGTGTGTGTTTAGAGCAGAACACCTGATGTATAAAACATAGACATCATCAATCACAGATATACAGTCTCTCTGACTCTGCTGCACTATTACATCACAACCAATCAATAATTCATAATGGAATGTAACAAATTTAATATAAACATGAAAAAAATTATAAATATGTACTTTTGCTATAAAAATTACATCATAATATGATGTACATGAAATGTCATATAATGCATTTTTATTGTATAATTTATTCATGTTTATATTAAATACTTTATCATTTAATACAAAAATATTTTTATATACATTTTCAAAAATTAATTAAATCAAAATTCGATTATATTAACTATTAAAAATAATTGCATTACATGACATATTATCATGTACATCATATTATATAATTTTTATAGAAAAAGTACATAATTATTTTTTTTGTGCGTTTATATCAAATCTGTAATTTAATATAAAAGTTTCATGTAAAAATTACATCTAAAATTATTATGTCTAAAAAAAATAACTAATTTAAATAAATATGAATGCATCACGTTATTCTTAACTGGTCAATAAATAATAACGTAGTGTTATGAAGAAAAAATATGTAGTATATTTATTACATTTTATTAATTTATGTATTCATTTTATAATGCTTATCAAGTATAACAATATTTTTATTTTAATATAAAGTTATATCTAAAAATATTATATATATAAATTTACAAATATAAAGATTATGATGCTATATATTGATCTGTTAAACACAATGCTGATTTTATTTTAATTATTTCGGTAACACTTTACAATAAGGTTCATTAGTTAACGTATTAACTAACATGAACTAAGCAATGAGCAATACATTTGTTACATTATTTATTAATCTTTGTTAATGTTAGTTAATAAAAACACAGCTGTTCATTGTTTGTTCATGTTAGTTCACAGTCCAACTAATGTTAACAAATGCAACCTTTGGTTTTAATAACGTATTAGTAAATCTTGAAACTAATATGCTGTAGAAGTGCAGTTCATTATTAGTTCATGCTAACTAATGTTAACTAATGAACCTTATTGTAAAGTGTTACCATTGTTTCTTTCGTTTGCATATGCATGTTCTGCATGATACTTTTATCCAAAGCAACTTACATCATCCATCCAGTCAAAATCATGTTTGTGTTGTGTCTGTGTCGTGCACAGGTGAAGAATGACTACCTGCTGGAGATGGCGGATCAGGTGGAGCAGGACATCGCACTGAAGCTCGGCTGTCTGGAGATCAGGTCCGCTCCTCCTCCTGGCAGCGGTCAGCAGAACATGCAGAAGCTCCGGCTGATTTCATCTGTGTGTTTGTCTTTTCCAGGAGATTCTACAGAGAGATGAGAGGAAACGCTCTGGATAAGAAATCCAACTATGAACTCTTAGAGTGAGTATCGACAGCTTGTGGATATCTGAGTCTCATGATGGCAGATGATGCTGAATATCATATCCAGAAGAGTCTAATGGCCGGCATACGGATAGTGTGCAAATTGGGCCAATTTGATCTCAAAATGACAAAATAAATAAAAAGCTGAAAAGCTGACGTGGCAACTTGATGAAATAAGATACGTTTTTTTAATATTTCATCTTATTTCAGTTAATGTTTACATTATTTCAAGTAATGAACATGTTTTTTATGGTTTTGGTTTGTGTTAACTATAATTAACAGCACTGCCACACTCTCACAGTCCCTCTTTCATCTCAGCGGACTGACACTCTCTCTCTCACACACACACACTCTCTCTCTCTCTCTCTCACACACACACACACTCTCTCACACACACTCTCACTCTCTCTCTCTCTCTCTCTCACACACACACACACACTCTCACAGTCCCTCTTTCATCTCAGCGGACTGACACTCTCTCTCTCACACACACACACTCTCTCTCTCTCTCTCTCTCTCTCTCTCTCTCTCTCTCTCTCTCTCTCTCTCTCTCTCTCTCTCTCTCTCTCTCTCTCTCTCTTCTCTCTCTCTCTCTCTCTCTCTCTCTCTCTCTCTCTCTCTCTCTCTCTCTCTCTCTCTCTCTCACACACACACACACACACACACTCTCTCTCTCACACACACACGTGTGCATTAGTTGCGGGTCATTCCGTCTGATCGCCCGCAGTCACACAGCAGTGCTCTGCCCCTCAGGGGGCGGGGCGGGGCGGAGAGTGCACCAATCACAGCGCCAGCCTGATTTGAGTGACAGCTGCGCTGACAGAAGCTGGTTAACCTCTGAACCACTGTTATTTTACTGTCATTGAGATACTATTATAGTTTTAATTCATATTTAGAATTAGTTTTTTATTTGATATTTTCCAGTTTCATTTTATTTTGTCTTAATCGATTTTTTATTATTATGAATTTTTATTTCAGTTAAATTTCCAGCTAAATAAAAATAAGAAAAGGTACCTTGACAACTAGCTTAAATACAATGATTATATATATATATATATAAATATACTTATATAAGTTCTTATACTTGGCCCTAAAAGTATGTAGTGTTTTTGTGAAGAAAGAGCACATACTTTTTGAGTGTGTAGTAGAAAAGTAGGGCAAATAGGCTAGTAGGTTAAAATCCTCCACAATCAAATGAATTTAATATCCTGCCGCATCGGAAAGAAAACAGCAGCACGGTGATCAGCCAGTCATGAACAAGTTGATGACCAAACGTATATCTTTATAAAGGTTAACAATGTTGTTGCAGATTAAATATAATGTGGATGACGTTGAATAAATATCTTTTCGTCAGGTTAGATACTGATTATTAATCACTCAAACCCCTTTATCTAAACCTCTCTTCTTAACCATTGCTCTCGCGCATCCGCCATGTTTGTAGTTTAACACTTTTTATTTTGTGTTTGTAGTTCTAATCGAATCCTCGTCTAGCGTACAATGGGCAATATTATCCGTTAGAGTGAGCATGGATCTGCACTTCGGACCATCCGGGTTTCTTTGGGATACTCATTTCAACATACCATGATTTGGGACACACTAATTCTACTTCCTATTCTATTTAGGACGGATAGTATGCAAATGTGGACTCAGCATGTGTGTTGGATTTGTACAGCATCATTCCCGTGCTTTTACTGTAAAGTGTGTGTGTTATTCACGATAACGAGCGAGTAGGTGTAACCTCTCCGGACTAAAAGTGCAGCACAGCAGTTTAAAGTATCGACTGATGTGGCCCATAAACACGGTCCAGTTGTTTTGCCGAGGCGCCACACGGTTAAATCTGAGCAAAGCTGAACCGAAGCGCTTTTCATTTAGATGAAATGATGAAGCAATCATCAGGGACTGTTGGGTTTTATTGGGCTTTAAATCCCCGTCCTGCTCGCTCTGAGCCTGAGAGGGAAACACACTGCTGAAAGAGACACAGATTTCCAGTCTGATAGGGGCTAGACATATATATTTTTACAGAATATAGGCTTCCTATCTAGTATTTTGGATATAATAATGTCAAATATTATTATTTATTTAATTTAAATTTGAGTTGTTTAGAAAAGTGTTAAACAGCTTGACATGCTCCTTCTGACAAATGTAACAAAACAAAAGATACAGTGATAAAAACAGGAGATTTGAAAGGATGATTATGATGATTTTTAATTTTTTATTACTTTAATAGCAAAAATATGATGGTGACAGTTTGATGCATAACCTGCTCGCATCAAGACTTTTAATTATAAATGGTGGCAAATAAAATAAAAAACCTATTTAAAACAAAATGCTAGCTTTTAATTAACCTCCATATACAGGTGAAACTCGAAAAATTCATTTATTTCTGTATTTCAACTTAAAAGGTGAAACTAATATATTATATAGACTCATTACATGCAAAGTGAGATATTTCAAGGCTTTATTTGTTATAATTTTGATGATTATGGATTACAGATATGAAAACCTTTTCACAATATTCTAATTTTGACTTTGGGGTTTTCATAAGCATAATCATCAAAACTATAACAAATAAAGGCGTGAAATATCTCACTTTGCATGTAATGAGTCTATATAATATATTAGTTTCACCTTTTAAGTTGAATTACTGAAATAAATGAACTTTTGCAATATATTTTAATTTTTCGAGTTTCACCTGTATTTAGTTCTCATCAAAACATGCGTAATTAGTTGATGCAGTGAGAGGTTGGAAATACAGGCCAGTTTAATTCATTTTGTAAATTTAGTTGATGTGTTTAAAGCATGTCTATAAAAACATACATGAGATTTTCATTGTTGTAATAATTGTGTGCACATGTAGTGTATACGAGGGCAACAAA
>CM060609.1:41564285-41791785 GCA_030578255.1 Tiaroga cobitis | reverse complement strand
TTTATAGTCTCTTCTGCAAAAAAGCTGCATTTATTTGATCAAAAATACAGTAATACATTAAAATTATGGCAAGTAAATGATGGCAGAAATATTCCTTTAAGACCAATGAGGAGAAACCCGGATAGATAATAGATGACAGAGATTAATATTCATGTATCATATATAGAGAGCATACATATTAGCCTTGATGACAGTATAAGTTGGGTAAGCCATAATTATTAATTTATTAATTAATTAATTTAGTTATTATTAACTACTTTTTATTTACTACTATTATTATTAATCATTAATTATTTATATGTATTCATAATTATTATATATTTCTAATCCGTTTTCTTTTAACCTCAAAGCAGTGTCTGTCTGAATTTAAATCTGTATTATTATTAATCATTACTTATTTATATTTATTCATGATGATTATTATTATATATTTTAAATCCATTTTCTTTTAACCTCAAAGCAGTGTCTGTCTGAATTGAAATCTGTATTATTATTTTAATAGGATTAATTATTAACTTTAACATGAATAAGGGAACATTTACCCATTGTTTTAAACGGGTCCCTGTTATGAAAAGTGAAGAAAAAAGGGGATTTAAAATGGCGTTTTCATAATAAAAGAGACGTTTCTGAGGCCCAAGAAGAAGAAATCCTGCCGTCCACCCTCTTGTTAGGCCTGTCAGATCTTTCCCATAATTCCTGCACAGATGTAAGACCCGATACCGGGCCGCTCTTCCTCTCAGGAAGGGTGGACCGTCCCTCTGAAGTGACCCCACAGATAGGATCTGTGTCTCAATGTTGTTAAGATACCCATAATGCCTTTCAGAGCTAGAAATATAAAGACTGCTATGTTTTATTTGATTGACAGCTGAATTTGATGGTTGTTATGAACTTGAATGACCGATTTGATTCAGAGTAATTCTGTTATGATATACAGACATGATTTTACTTAAGCACACACTATTTATTGTATTTGCTCCATACTATTGCTCATGTTAGTGATGTGCACAAACTAAATATTTGATGCATAACTTGTTCTTCAGAACATGTAAAAATCGATGTTGTTCGTAATTTCTGAATTAAACGTCTTGCTTGCTGCACTTTATAGCGCTGTAATTCAATACGATGTTATTGGAGTGAAACTGAGTCATTTCTGAGCTAGTGCTGGACGTATGGGACTTGACTAATGTTCTGTTTTCAGTCAGTTTATTAATGTTTTCATCCAGTGTGTGAGGTGTAACGCTGTTCCTTCTCTCGTGTTTCAGGCCAAAACGCTGAGGAAACAGATCCAGCAAACATTTAAGCAGTTCGCCAACCTGAACGACGAGCAGAGCATACTGAAGTTCTTTGAGATCCTGGCGCCCGTCTACAGATTCGACAAAGAGTGCTTTCGCTGTGCTCTAGGGGTACGGCAGGTCATGTGCTCAAATACTGGCCGCTCCTGCCTCCTGGTGGTCATGAGGAGTTGTATTTGCTGACACTGGGTCCAAAACGTCCAAAAACAAACCATTGGAGAAACATTTCTACTACTGGTTCTATTACTAGTTAAACTACTACTCTTTAAACGTTTGAGTCAGTGAGATTTAAATAGCAATAACTGGATCAAAAGTGACAGTTTAGAATGAGACATTTAGAATGTAACAATGTAACGTTTTAGTTTGACATTTAGAATGTTACAAAAGATTCTATTTCAAATAATTGCTGTTCCTTTTTACTGAAAAATTAAATGTGTCAGGGTTTCCACAAAAATATTCACAACAGTTTTTAACACTGATAATAATCATAAATGTTTCTTGAGCAGCAAATCATCATATTAGAGTGATTTCTGAAGGATCATGTGACACTGAATGTTGCTGAAAATTCAGCTTTGATCACAGGAATAAATTACACTTTAACACATATTCACATAGAAAACACCTATTTTAAATTGTAATCATATTTCACACTATTACTGTTTTTACTGTATTTTCGATCAAATAAATCAAAGCCTTGGTGAGCAGAAGAGACTTCTTTGAAAAACATTCAAATATCCTACCAACCCCAAACTACATTGGCATGTACTTTATGTATTATATCATGGGTTGCTTTCAATTTGGTGGATTACTGCAAGGAATATATATAGAAAAAAATAGCAGTTCCTTATAAATTATAAACCCAACAACTAACGTTAGTTTACTTACCAATTGGTGCTTGCCAAGTGTTTTTTAAGTGACCCTGCTGACTATTTTCTTTGATTAAATCATAATGAATTCTTAATGTGAGCAACATTCTTGTTAAATGTATGACATCTCTCTCTCTCTCTCTCTCAGTCGAGTTGGGTCATATCCGTGGATCTTGCCATCGGGCCGGAGGAGGGCATCAGTTACCTGACAGACAAGGGTTCCACGGTAACTCACATCAACATCACCATAGCAACAAACAATGAGTTCCATCTGTTTTATGTTAATCTGAGTTGGTTTTGTCAGTTGCTTGGTTCTATTTATGAATAGCTCCGCCCACAGTGAAGTGTCATTGGTCCAAAATCCTGCTTCACATCACTATATGCTAAACCTCAGATATTCTGATTGGCTGATATGGATACAGTCTGCAGCACTGGCAAAAAAACGCTAGTTGTCCAGTTCAAACAAAGTACAAAGTGAATGAATTCAGATCCACCTGTGATCGGGTGTATCGCCTCGTATTATCTCCCAGAGTCCTTCAGGGCTTCTGACGGGAGTCTTTAATCACATTTTCTGCTGATTAATCATCTGTGGTTTGTGACACAGGATTTTGTCTGGAGGCAAAGTTGATGGAAAGTTCAGTGAATGTTCATGAAACATCATAACTCATAAGGAGGATGTGTTTATTTTTCTCATTACAAGTCTGTGTATCATCACCTGTGTCTCTTTTCCTTTCAGCCGACACATCTGGCCAACTTCACGCAGGTGCAGAGCATCCATTACTCGTGCGTGGAGGAGAAGGAGAGGAAAGGTGTCTTGCAGCTGGACGTGGCAGGAGCCGCTGAGGTAAACCAAAGCGCATGAAATGAAGTAGATGTTTTGATTGTAGGATCTCCTGTTGAAGTGTTGAGATTGAGATGTGTGACTCAGCTGATGGTGCGGTAATTTCAGACCGTCACTGTTATTTTGGTTTCTTTGTCTGCACTTTTTGTCAGTGTGTGTGTGTGTGTCTCTCTCTTTCTGGCTGTCTGTCTTCTGAACCGCATTTTTACTCCGATTTAGACGCTGTGGCGGGTTCGTTAGGCTCATTTAAACCGGTGTTGTTAACTAAAACTAAACTATTAAAAATCATTTTCAGCAATTGAAACAAAGCTGAAATCAAACTAAATATTAGATTAAAAATAGAGTTGTTGTTTTTTTGCCTTTGTAACTAACTGAAAAAAGTTAAGGTTAAAATACTAAATTTACTAAAGCTAAAACTGAAATAAAAAGAAATATGAAAAAACAAAAACAAATAAACATGACAAAAGATAACAACATTACTAAAATTACTAACTAAACTAAAGGAAAATAAATAAATACCTTATTTTATTTCAGTTAGTCTCCAAAGCAACATTTCTCATTTTTGTTTACATTGTAGTGCTAAAATGACTAAAACTGAAATAAAAATAAATTATAGCTAAACAGAAATATTGTAAAAAAAATAAATAAAATACAATCACTTAACAAATCTAGTAAAACAATCTAAAAAGGAAAACTGAAAAATGTAAAAAATGTAAACTAACTCAAAATATTAATATAAAATAACACTTAATTAAACTTAAGTTGAGAGTCTTTTTGAATAATTCATTAAAGACCCGGTTCATAAGAGACGAGTCATAGGATTGGGAATCAGACTAGACTGGCTACACTTTGTTTTTGCATGCAGACAGCAGACAACACAATATAAGGAAACGTATTGTGTATTTATTGTCTGTTATTATTATTATCTCATCACATTAAAGAATCACAGTAAAAGGAAGCACTGTCGTGGGCGTGTCTGACATCATTTGTGGGTGTCTATGATTATAAATGTGTGTGTGTGTGTGTGTGTGTGTGTGTGTGTGTGTGTGTGTTTGGCCTGCGCAGCTGGTCTGTGCTGTAGCTTGACGTCATCATGTGGCTGGTGTTTTCTATAATGGCTCATTGTGAGTCTCTCTTCTTTCTCGCAGCCTCTCACGATCAGCACGCCAGTCTTCGCCACTGCGGAGAACATGGCCGACCTCATCGACGGCTACTGTCGACTCCTCAGCGGCGTCAGCCAGTCCTTCATCGTCAGACCTCAGAAAGGTACGTCTCCCCTACACTGCTGCATTGTGGGATGTCTGGAGTATGGAAAATCTCAGTGCGAAGCAGCACAGCTGTCCATTTAATATATATATATATATATACAGGTGAAACTCGAAAAATTAGAATATCGTGCAAAGTTATTTCAGTAATTCAACTTAAAAGGTGAAACTAATATATTATATAGACTCATTACATGCAAAGTGAGATATTTCAAGCCTTTATTTGTTATAATTTTGATGATTATGGTTTACAGCTTATGAAAACCTTTTCACAATATTCTCATTTTGAATTTGGGGTTTTCATAAGCTGTACGCCATAATCATCACAATTATAACAAATAAAGGCTTGAAATATCTCACTTTGCATGTAATGAGTCTATATAATATATTAGTTTCACCTTTTAAGTTGAATTACTGAAATAACTTTGCACGATATTCTAATTTTTCGAGTCTCACCTCTAGAGAGAGAGAGAGAGAGAGAGAGGTCCAGTGGTCTACAAGAGCATCTTGTAGTAAAATATAAAGTGCAGTTCTTCATATTTGTGTGTGTGTTGTTCCTCTGTCTGATTCATAAGCGGATGTCGTGTGTTTTCTGTCCTACAGAGGGTGAGAGAGCTCTTCCATCCATTCCAAAGTAAGTCATGAATTCACTTCTCCGCCGTTCCTGAGCTGTTTAATAAACCGTCTGGCAGGATATTCATTTAGTTTGACCCCCTGTTGAAGATTAAACAATACTGAACCAGGACAAACCTGAAGATTGGGAAATTAGCTGGGCGATATATCAAACATTCACAATATATTTGTGATAATTAGCCAAGAATGTCATTGTGGTTTTAATGCATTGTTTTTGTTGCCAATGAAGTTTACTCAAGAACATTATTAGGCTATATTTCACACATTATACATTATTATATATATATCAGGATGTTAAATTAGCCTAATGATGCTGTAGTTAACTGTTATTTTTTTATATTTAAAAAAAAAATTGAATATATTTTAATACACACAATATATAATGTAGTATATTTATATAATGTTTTATTGTATTATTTTTTTACATTTTTATTATATTTTTCCCAGGCATACTGTATTATATATATATATAAAATATTACATACTCTGTCTTTCAAAGTACATATGCTTACATATGTTTTAATTCCGCATGTGTCATGTCTAATACGTAAAATCTTTTGAGTATAATTTGCATTAAGCCGGTACCAATCAAACGCTCACGTGAACCTCTGAAAGTCGTCGTTATGGTTGGATAACTTTTTTTTTTTTTTTTATATATAGTGTGCATGGAAACAATAATCACCATTTTGTTCATTAATGAAATTGTTTCTCCATAGACTTGCCAACAATGAGAAGCGTCTGGAGGGGATTCGGGCAGGAGTTCGTGCCATCTCCGTTTCAGGTACGACACGCCTCCCATTTATCCGAGTTATCAGGTATAGTGGACTGATGTCCCGCTGAGCATTCTGGGTAAAGACTCTCCAAAGAAGAGTTCACAGATAGATCGGATCTGCCAGACAACAATATCTACAATATGTTCATATCAAAATATGATTTTTTGTAAAACGGGTGTGAAAGCCTGTGGGATTTTCCGCCGTTCTATAGTTTAATATCATAGCTTAACACTTCTCGATCCAATCATATCCACAATGGATTAAATCAAGTCCCGTCCTGCATTATGTCCTGCTGGAGATTTGGTTTCACTCTGAAATATCACAATTAAAAACATTGCAAATGCTGTTTCACATAGTCTTTAAAGCATTTCTCTGATGTCTTCAAGATGTTGTGCTGGTTTCTGCAACATCTGCACGCATTTAAAGATCATCATCATCACTTGTATTCCAGATGTTTGGTATCTTTAGCTCATGAATGTGTCTGCTGTTTTAAAGCTGTTTACATCTGAGATTTACTGCATAATCAAACCTAAAGTCACTCTCTAAAGGCACCTTGCATATTTAAATGAAGTCAGTGTCATTCTTTTCAATGAAATCATTTTTGTTATTGCACTGTGCATATTATCTTCAGCACTAATTGTTGGGTGTGTTTGCACCATTTCCTGATTTACATTATTCATTTAGGGAATAAAATGCTATCATTTTTGGTGTGAAACGACCTGATAGTGAAAGTGCATGGCAAACCGTTTTAACTTTTAATCATTTCCAGGATATGAATTCTTGATATCAAAAAATGTAATTGTTGCTATCAAGAATTTAATTGCTGATATGTGTAATTGTATTTTCACTAGTGAAGTGTCACCATAGGCTGCCATTCAAAATCAATTGTTGATATCAAGAATTGATTTTTTACTAGTAGAAATATCATTTTTGATATCAATAATTACATTGTTACTAGTAAAAATGCGAATTCCTGATATCAATAATTAAATTGTCACTAGTTGAAATGTCTATTCTTGATATCAACAATTCAATTGCTACTAGTAAAAATTTTCATTTTTGATATCTGAAAATGTATTTCTGATATCAATATAATTTTAGAAATTTAAAATGGCTTTCTTACTAGTAACAATCACATTCATGATATCAGAAATTAACATTGTCAATAGAGAAAATTTTATTATTGATATCAAAAATGAACATCGTTACTAGTAGCAATTCAATTGTTGATATCAAGAATAGACATTTCAACTAGTAACAATTGAATTCTTGATATCAAAAATAAAGGTTTTTACTAGTAATAATTGTATTTCTCATATGTGAAATTGGTATTTCAGCTAGTAAGAAATCAATTCTTGATATCAACAATTGGTTTTGAATGGCAGCCTATGGTGACATTTCACTAGTGAAAATGTAAATGTTGATATCAAGAATTAGCATTGTTACTAGTGGAAATGTTATTCCTGATATCAAAAATTGCCATTGTTACTAGGAGAAATCTAATTCTTGATATCAATTAGTATCATTTTAACTAGTGAAAATGTAGTTGTTGATATTAAGAGTTGATATCCTGCGAGTGATTAAAAGTCAAAATGGCTTGCCTATTGCCATTCCCAGGATATAAATTGTTAATATCAAGAATTATAGTTTTTACTAGTTAAAATTGAATTGTTGATATCAAGAATGAAAATTTTTACTAGTTGAAATCTAATTCCTGATATCAATAACTATTATTTTAACTAGTGAAAATTTAATTGTTGATATCAAGAATTCATATCCTGGATATGATTAGAAGTTAAAACGGCTTGCCATAAAAGTGTGGTTTCAGGATGAGATGTTCAGGGTTTTGTCACGGAGCCGGAAGATAAACATGTTTGTTCTGTGTCCATTCCTCCCTCCATATTGTCTTGCTTTGCTTCACTCTCTTTCTCTCTCCATCTGTCGTTCTTCACTGAAGACTCTGTGGTTCAGACGCCCACCAAAGCTGCTAAAGCTCGACGCTTTCTCCTTCCGTTTGTCCTCTGTTCCCATGATCCTCCTCCTAAGGGTACATGCTGTTCCTGTGTGTGTGTGTGTGTGTGTGTTTAACACTAACCCTCACTTGCTCTCTACCCTAAACATATTCAATCTGTTTCTCGTGTATTCATACCACAGCTCTGATTCATCATTTTCTTCTATCGGGAAGCGTTTATCTTTTTTAATGCTATATTGATTAAAGTATGCAATGTCTCTTAAGAGGATGTAGTTTCTACCTCACTGACCAATCAAATCACAGTCTGCTTCACATGTGATTGCTGGCCACGCCTCCTCCGTGACTCCGCCCCCAGCACACATATGTGTTGCAGATCTTCTGTTAACTGCACAAAATGTTGATTTATTTAATGGTTCATATCAGATGCTGAGGTGTCAGTCTCTTTTGCCTGCACCTTTGACATTGATTAATGCATTTTTTTATTAAGAAACAGGCCACATTTCACCCCAAAATCCAAAAAATAAACAATTATTAATTTTTTGCTTTGAACAAAATTAAGCCTATTTTAGGATTTTGTTTGTTTTTCTTGCTTATTTATGAAATTATTGTCATGTCAGTAATGCACATTACTTGTGATTACTGTTAAACTTGATTTTCATTAATAAAGTAACAAAATATTCTCTTTCCAAATTTTTTTTTTCAATTAATTTAATACATTTATTTAAATTAATTGCCATGAAATAGAATTTGAACAAGATTTTTTTCATGGCAATTAATTTAAATAAATGTATTAAATAAATTGAATTTGGACAAGAAGATTTTGTTCATTTTAGTTATTTAAATGAATTTAATATTTATTTAAATTGCCATGAAATAAAAAGTAACAATTTTTTTTGCCATTTACTTTACAATTTAATAATAAGTTATAATATATATATATATATAGTAAGTAATATATATATTCAGTGTATGTATATATATAATTAAAAATATAATATAATAAAACAATATTTATATTATACGTTTTTACATATTATAATAATAAACAAATATTTTCCAGTAATGATAATGCAATATTTTACCGAAAATTTTATTACTAATTTGCTATTTATGTTAAAATGTAAAAAAAACCTGCCTCCAAATAATAAAATTTATTATACAAAAAATATGTAAGAGCAAATATATACAAAACATTTTCCATGTGAAAAGCACTGAATTAGACCTGCGGAGGATCAGTACAATACAGTGATGAGAATACAATATTTATTTGATGACATTCTAAAAGTATGTTTCATTTTCTTTATGCAGAAATATATTTTCTTGTTTTTTTTCTTCTTTTGGTTTAGTGATGAAATAGCAATGCCAGTTTTTTTGAAAGTCTCCCAATTTTGCCAATAATGTTAAAAAGTGTAAACCTGCCACCAATTAATATTATTTATTATATAAATAAAGTATATAAATGCAAATCTGTTTAAACTGTGAACTGCACTGAATTAGACCCGTGGCAGAACAATACAGGCAGAAGTGTGTCCACGTCCCAACTGAATCTCATCCCACAGATTCCTGCAGCACCTCTAACCCAGTATAACCACACTAATGACTCCCAGAACAGCACGAGCGAGGACTTCTACACCAGTTCATGATGAGTGTGTGTGTGTGTGTGTGTGTGTGTGTGTGTTCATGCCTGCTGATGAATTAATCTTTCTCTGATCTTTGCATGCTCTCCTCGGACCTGCAGAAGATAGTGGAGATGGTAAAGTTTGACTCGTGATCTTCATTTCTGTTCTCTGACTAACTCTGTGTGCATTTGGAAACTTACTTGAGTATAGACAATCTTGCACATGTTTCAGTTTAGTTGGAGTGTGTAAATGTGAGATGTTTTTATTGCATCTCCTTCACTTGAAGCGCATACTTGCTCTTTTGGTCCCTGCATTCCTTATGAGACAGACTTTAAAGGTGTAATTATTTAGAGAAGAGAGTGACCTCTCCCCAAAACAAAAACGCCGGACTAAATCTGTTTTGCATGAAGACGAAAGAGTCACTTCCTTCCCCTGGCTTTCTCAAGCACAACCACAGAGCTGCTCTCCGATTGGCCGGTGGGACAGCCAGAGCTGCTCTCCGATTGGCCGGTTGGACAGCCAGAGCTGCTCTCTGATTGGCCGGTTGGACAGACAGACACTCAGAGCCACACAGATTGAGTTCAGAGAGTTTAAAAGAGAGAAGAGAGAGTTTGTGTGTGTGTGTCTTCATGGAGGAGTTTCTTGGCTTGTTTTCGGCCGGCTCTAGTTTCTGTAGTGGAAGGTTACATGTGTTTCTGGTGGTGTAGTGACCGAGTGGGCGTTGCTTTGGCCAGTGTGTGTGTGTGTGTGTGTGTGTGTGTGTGTGTGTGTGTGTGTGTGTGTGTGTGTGTGTGTGTGTGTGAGAGAGAGAGATACTGACCGCTGCTTCTGTCTCCCTGCAGAAACGGATGACTACGCAGAGATCATAGATGAGGAAGACACCTACACCATGCCCTCTAGTAAGTACCCTCACTCGTGCTGTCTGTGAAGTGTGTGTAACTGTCTCCTGGGATCCAGATGTTTCTGTCCAGATTCGTACGTTTTCGGAGCCAAATCCTGACCTTTTTTTCCCTGTCTGGCTCATTTGGTTTGTTGATGTGGCGGCAAATGCAATTTAAAGTATCCAGCTCTGACATTCCAGAAAATTCTCTGTGGAAACTCATGCAGGATTCATTCGAGAGTTTGTGTCGAGATTTATTAGATTTGATTAATCAAAGCAAGGTAAAATTAGGTGTGTGTGTGTGTGTGTGTGTGTCACTGGGTTTGTCTAAATCAGACATAATGTTTTCTTATTAATCTACTGTAAAAACGCAACGAGTTTAATCTGAATTAACTTTATATAAACACACACTACACTCTTAAAAGTCAAGGTCCCATAAGGGGATTTTCTCAGCAATGCCATAGAAGAACAATTTCCGTTCCCCGTAGAAACTTTCAGTGATCAGTTCCTAATATAACGATCTCTTAAAAAAAACTTTTTCCACTATAAATTCTGTTTTTGTGCAATGGAAAGTTTCAATGGATGTTAAAGCTTCTTCATGAAACATCAATGCCAATAAAGAGCCTTTTAGTAAGAGCGTAGAAGTTCAGAGATGTGAGGAGAACGTGTGTGTGTGTGTGTGTGTGTGTGTGTGTGTGTGTGTGTGTGTGTGTGTGTGTGTGTGAGTCAGCGACTGCAGACTGCATGCACACTAACATTCACGAGTGTGTGACTTAACATGCGGGCCTGTACAAACAATCACAGGATTCTGAACACACACGCCGACTTAATGCGTTACGAGTGTCTTTGAATGAAAACGTGCCATTATTTACTCACACTGGGAGAAAAAAAATGGTAAAAATATTTTTATCTCAGAAATTGCAAGTAAATTCCACAAATAATTAGAAAAGGATGCCAATTAACACATTAAATTAAATGTAACATTTTGAAGAAGAAGGACTTGCATAAAACATACTCCAATAATCTCTTTTGTTACAATTTTACAGTGTAAAATTTCATGTCGTTTCAAACTTGAATGATGTCCTACTTTGCAACACAAAAGCAGATGTTTAGCTGAATCTTGACAAGAAAGCATCATAAATATAATACATATGACGTATGCACTATATTCCAATTGTTCTGATGTTATATATTTTAGACTTAACCCTTACGTTGTGTCCGGAGAGGATTTTGCTTTTCCCAAAACTGTTAACGTTAATGCATTGGACAAAAACTTACTGACCTTGCTCACACGGTGTATAAAAACAGGGTATAACAATATATATATATATATATTAATAGCCTTGTGGTGTTCTTGAAATATTTGAAATATTGGATTTAATCTTTTTATCAACTTGTTTTCTTGCGAGTAGCACAGGTTTTGTATTTCTTTTTGCATCTGATTGGTCATGGGCCTCGTTGATCTGAGATGATGTTTTTGAGGTAAATAAGCTTGAGTGAACTCTTTTCCCTCAAACACTGAGGTGCATCAGCTCAAGCTAAAATACATATAAAAACCTGTGCTAATAAGTTGACAGATTGGATCCAATATTTTGTGATAATGGAGCATAATGAGAAAAAGTCACTTAATGCTAATGTTTGGCTTCAGAGGAACATAAACGTATGCATGCATGAGTCGTCGTATGAACTACTTTTATATTGCGTTTGCTCCTTAACTGCAAAAAGTTAAAAAAAAAATATATATATATATATATTTTCCAATATCTAAGCATTCTTTAAAAAAAGATACAGTTATCTTTTCTGAGAAATTGATCAATTTTAAGTGTTCATTGTTAAAACAAGAAAAACATCTAAACGTCTTAGAATGAGATCTGCTGTTAACAGAAGTTTGATTTGATTTTATTGCTCATTTTCCAAGTCATTCTTTATGTTGTCTTGTAGTTTATTTTCTATAATATGCTGAATACAAACACGCATACATCAGTGTGACGACTTATAACAGCTCTATCCTGAGTGTTTGACATGTCTATCATCTCATCCCTCTGTTTCTCTCTCATACTGAGCTTTAATTCTGATTTAAACGCCCAATCTCTCACTTTTCTCTTTAACAACCAGCCGAATGCTATGGATTAGACGCAGGTAACGCCATCCCTCTGTCTGTGTGTTTCTCTCAGTTTCTTTTCTGTTTTTCTCTCTCTGTCTCAGTTTTGCCGTGTGCTTGTGTTGTTTTGGTAGCAGGTTCCTTCTCGTATTATTGGCAAATGCAGGTTTTCATCAAATGTGTAGAACTGTGTCTTATGGGATTCGAACCCTTGACCTTGGCGTTGTCAGTGTGACGATTACAAGTCAATCTGGGACAGGAAAAAAGTACCACCCAAAACATGGCATACTTCTTCTTTAGGGCTTTATATTATTATTATTATTAAGCATCTTTGTTTTATTATTATTAATCAAAATAATAGGATTATTAATAATAACCAAATCAAAATCATAACCAAATATTAATACAAATAATATGATTATTATTAATAGTAACCCATTTATATATTTATGAGCTTGAATGCTTTGTATAACAGAAAACCTGCATACGTCATTGATATGTAGACAATGAATAGATTTTTGTTTTGCTTATTTATATTTCTTAGTTTAATTTGTTTGTTTGTTTTAATAAATGGTGCATTTTTTGAAATTACTATGATTTAAAAAAAAATGTTTTACTATATTCAGCAAGGACGCATTAAATTGAACAAAAATCACAGTAAAGACATTTATAATGTTACAAAAGATTTATTTATATGTTTTTTTATTTTGCTGTATTATTATTTTTACATAACATTTAAGACTTTATTGAAGGTTATGTACATTAGTCAGGCTGAACGCCATATTTAATATGACAAATGAAAATATCTGGCATTTTTGTGCAGTTTTCTCAATCTTAATACTTCATCTTAATCGGCATCATCTTTCATCTTAATATTTTATGTTACCTTTAATTTTCATTAACAATTATTTTATTTTATTTTTTATTTTTTTTTGGATAGACACATTTCCAATGTGTAGTTGGAACGCATTAAATGCATGTCTTTCTGTCTCTCACAGCCTCGTCTTGATTTGTGGATTATTAAATATGGCATCTACCCTGACTAAGGTCTTTTGTTCATGACCTCAGTGTTTCTAAACCTGCAATTGGCAGCGTTTGGTGAATCGCTGAGCTCTGCGTTCAGTAAATAACGTTGCGCTCTGACAGAGCATGCCGTTCCTCTGAACACACGTGACGCCCAGGGTTTGTGATGTTCCTCTGATGATGAGCTTCAGGTTTGTGACGTTTGCCTCCTTGTGTCTTTCGTCCGTAGCTCAGGACTATGAGATCCAGCGGGACAGAATCGAGCTGGGACGGTGTATCGGCGAGGGACAGTTCGGTGACGTCCACCAAGGGGTTTACATCAGTCCGGTAAACTGCATATTCATCATCACACAGTCCAAACAACAGATGGACCAAACAAACACTGTCAGGATCCGGAAGACTAAGTCACCAGTGGCTCATGTGGGTCTTTATTTATGCCTGTGGTAAACATAACTTGACCATACTTTGATGTATCAACAACACACACTGCACACACTCATGCTGAAAATGCTAATTTTGAAGCAGTTATGTTTATTTTTGAAAACATATGACTAGATAAGACAGTTTGTGCAGTTTACATTACAGGACAAAACGTCAAAGTATCGTCAAGTTATTGATTATTATACGTTTTTTTATCGTCAAGTTACGTTTACCACAGGCTTTATTTTACTCACAAAATTTATCATTAAAAAACCCGATTATACAACCAGCGGCGGATTAGTCTTCCAACTATTATTTAGCATTTAAACTAGCTAGTCTTAAACTAGTCTAACTGTAGTCTAATGCATTCATTAAGCTTAACCTTAAAACCTTGTTATGAAAATCATTGTATAAAAAATGATCAAACAAACATTGTTCTTTAATTAATGGAAATATTTTTTGATGAATAAGAACAAATAAGCAAGTTAGAAGTCAACATTTAGTCCCAAACTAGCTAGAGATCTTAAATGAGACTAAATCTAACGCTGTTACCCATTCTTCTTATTTTAAAATAAATATATTTGGAATTTAAAAATATTTAAATAAGTACGTATTTGAACTTATGACGATTTATGACAATCTCCCCTTAAAATATAAACAATTGATGGATGTATACGTATATTTTATTGATTTTTATCAGAATTGTTTATTTTTATATTTTATGTTGTCTATTGTTAGAAACTAATAATGTCACACAAATCAGAGTTTTAAACTGAATTTGCAATATACAATCTTTTGTAATGTCCCAAAAGTGTTTTTTAACCTGTTCCTCTTGTCTCCTGCTCTTTACCGTGTTCTGTAACTGTTAAAACAAACTAAAACGTCACTGTTTGTGCTACTGTACTGTAATATTCTTGAATTTGTTCAGTTGCGTGTGTTTGAGATCGTCATGTGCTCTTCCTGACAGGAGAATCCATCATTATCGGTGGCCATAAAGACGTGTAAGAACTGCACTTCTGACAGCGTGCGTGAGAAGTTTCTACAGGAAGCTCGTGAGTATTTTAAGTAACGCTTCACACTAGTGACCCACATCACATTTAGCTTATTTTTCTCCACCATGGTTATTCCATCTGAACACATGACACATAGTAGAGTAAAGTTGAATATGAGGAAGTCACCACTGCCACAGTTTTAGAGAAGTCAGAATCCTACAAAACCATTATGATATTGCTAAAGTGTTTTGCATGAGAATGATTGTGTGATGTGACGCTTGACAGTGACAATGCGGCAGTTCGACCATCCGCACATTGTGAAATTGATTGGGATAATCACGGAAAATCCCGTCTGGATCATCATGGAGTTGTGCACGCTTGGAGAGGTGAGGCTTGCTGTCGTTTCAAAGTGCCCCTTTTTTAAAAGCTCCTAATGTTGTTTTGCAGTCTCCTTTAATGGGCTTACATGCATCCAAGGTAAAAAAACACTCACTTTCTCATAACATCCACTGCAGCATCAGCTCTTGTCTCACAGTGTCTGAAACAGTTTGATAAATTATTCAGTCTCTCTAAGCCCCGCCTTTCTGATAGCCTGCTCTGCTCTGATTGGTCAGAAGGCCTAATCTGTTGTGATTGGTCGACCGCTTGCAGTGTGTGTTGGAAAACCAAACGCACATTTGCATATCTGAATTTCAGCTCTTCCTCAGCACTTTATACACAGTGATACGAACAGTGACGATGGCTTCAGTTTTACCGAATCAATCTCATCCTTTGGAAGTGGGTTTGCTTTGGCAGCAGAAAACAGCGTCTCCTCAAACCAAACTCTTCCAGTCTCGGATACAACTACCAGTCCTTCCAGAAAAACTTTTTCTTTAAAAATGCGATGGAATATGCGGGATATTTATGCAATTTTATGCGATGAAATTGCGGGAACTTGCAAAAACTGCGGTTTGATGAAAAAGAGGAAAAAAAAGTGATTCCCCAACACCCTGTTCTCACTAGGCTACTACCCTAATGTAAAGAGTCATTTCTTATTACTTCCTATGATAAGCCAACACACTATATCACAGAAAGTGCTGGGAATATTTAAGTTCTCATTTTGTTTTATATTAGACCTTAATAAACACATCAAACTTACAAAACACTGACGAGTCAAACAAGTTCTGTAGCTTTACTAAAGGAATATGCAACATACAACTTCTGTAAAAATTAATAAATGAAATATAAAAAAATAAAGTGTGCTCCTGTTTTACAGCTTTTCGATGGCGTTCACGTCGCGTAATTACGTCACTTCATAACGTTCCCATGGCTGCTCTTGTGTGAAGCAAACGCAACATTTTTCAACTCTCTGCTAAGATATATGTGACTTTTTTGCAGCGAAAATGCAAGGATGCAAGCCCCGCTTATTTTGCACGGAAATCGGCAATTTATGCGGCGAAAGTGCGGCGTATTTGAAAAAATGCGGCTCCTGCATTAATATCCGGACTTTGGTTCTGATTATGCACTGAATCATGCGATCGCATAATCACGTTTTTCTGGAGGGACTGGACTACAGTGTTTAAGGGTCAAAGGCATTGTTCATGAGCAGCCAATGAAGACCATAGACTGACATCATGCAAATATTTTACAAATGTCATATCAGGCAATTAAGAATCGCTTCTTTCTTTATAAATCAATAACTCGATTTAGTGTGTATTTTGACTATTCACAAACAGCTTTATTACACACTACATGAAAGGTAATATCTGAAAATGCATAACAGGGGCACTTTAAACTCCTCTTTTGTTTGACAAGCTTCTAGACTCACTAGAAACCCATCTGGAAATCACCATTGTGTTTGTTTTTAGTTGAGGTCGTTTTTGCAAGTAAGAAAGTACAACCTGGACCTGTCCACGCTGATCCTGTTCTCCTACCAGCTGAGCACAGCGCTGGCGTACCTGGAGAGCAAACGCTTCGTGCACCGGTGAGCATCAACACCACTGAAGATTGAAGGTCTTCACAAGCGCAACTCTTTTCTGGCCGCAATGCACTGAGATAAATGTGTGTTTTCCGCAGGGACATCGCTGCCAGGAACGTGCTGGTGTCGTCCACGGATTGTGTGAAACTCGGTGACTTCGGTCTCTCCCGATACATGGAGGACAGTTCCTATTACAAAGGTAATTCACACTACCATTTAACAAAAAATGGGAGGCGCGCGGACGTCCGCGAGGAGCCTCCGCGCACACCCTCCGATGACGATTTTTACGTCACGCAGACCTTAACGGACCCTCGCGCCTTCGGAAAGTATAACACTAGCTTCAGGCTGACAAACCACTGATTTTAACTAGTGATGGCGAGATGAAGCTTCATTAAGCATTGAAGCGTTCCATCCAATTGGTTCACTCGTGTGCCGAAGCTTCATGGGGCTTCATTTGCTCTATTGTGCCATCAAGTGGACAATAAATGTAAAACGTGCAGTGTGATTATAATGACACTATGGCTTTGGTGTCTGAAGCATTGAATGAATTAATCAATGATGTTTCTGATGCTTATACATAAAGTATAAACTTTTATATGATGTCTGTCTTTATGATACAATGACAGGGTCAAAATGAAAAGTGTGAAGGGGGAATCCATTGCATTTTGCTGGCCCTTATATCTCAAATAGACCGCCAAACCGCGAACCACTTCCTGAAGCAGTCACGTGGTACAGCCGGCTCGCGAGGCTTCAAACGTCACCGACACAAGCCTCGATACGCGCTTCACAGAAATCATCCCGGATTGCTCGACACACGCTTCGAAGCCTCGATACGGGAGGACACATCACTAATTTTAACCCCTCAAAAAGAAATAATTACCGTAAAACGTCAAATAGTAGCCCGGGCTCTTATTTTCCCAAATCGTCGACTGCACCGGCTTGTATTTGAGACAGGCGTCTATATGAGACAGGCCAAAGACTGCGCGTACGCGACCATTTTTTGAGAATGTGCGAGTTAAAATTTTATGTGGTCGCATGCGAGTGCATAGTCGCTAGGGATGGGAATTGAAAACCGGTTCCACTCGAGAACCGGTTCTAAGTTTTACGATCCATCACTATTGTATTGCTCCTGCTATGAGTCAGCCATAGTATGTAGGCTATAGACCGTGAACTCACAACTGTCCCTTTTGTCCTTTATCAAGCACCATAGCACGGCGTCCAAAGCGAATTTCTGTACCGCTGTTCTGACGATTCATGCTACCCATCGAGATTTGCTACTGGTTATGCGCATGTGCAGACTCAGTTTTTTTTTGACAAAAGGTAAATTTTCATGTGTTATCATGTAATTTCCCTTTAAAAAATGCTAACTACCATATGAATATTTGTACGGTCAGCCAGCTGAACAAGAATAACTGAAAGTTTCAGTTACTAAGGAAAGGTGTGTTACAAGTCAAAGATGAATATTTGATGATCATTTTTACTTTTCACACCGTTTTAAAAATAAAAACAGTAGCCTAGTCTACAGTAGGCTATACAGTAGCTACTCATAACTTAGAATTGTATTATAATTGTATTTCATATAATATTAATCGACATTCTGTGATCGATTCGCGCTACGGTAGCAGTTTTCGACAAGGCAGCACAAATCGTCAGAACACCGCCAAAGTCTTATTTGATCGGTGAGTAATGTAGATGAACCGCTGCGCTTGTGACAGGGCGCATGTTTAACTGAACGAGCAGAGAGAGAGAGAGACCCGGTCGCGAACTAATGACTCATTTGAACCGATTCGTTTTACTGATCTTTCCAACACTGAACTCACGGGACGTTTAATCGGTGTATAACTAATCGGTAACACTTTACAATAAGGTTCCATTTATTACATAAATTACATAAAAAGTACAATTTGCTTACTCAAGTGTAAGCTTTAAAACAAATAAAAGCACTTGTTTTTTCCCCCCTGAAAAAGCTTGACTACTTTTTTCCCCACAGGGCTATATATTGATATTGATAAAATCTTATCAATCCCCATCCCTAATGGTCGCGCAACAGAACGCCGTTGTATCAGCAGCTGCTGCAGTCCGTATGTTCAAAATGAACGAGTACATCATGAATCCATTTTCCAAACCGTGTTTTTGACTTATCCTGAATCACTACGGTACGCCTAAAATAAGTGTTTATATTCGGACTATTTTATCCCGGGGTCGACTCGGCTGCGGAGTTGCATGCCCAGTGCCTGCGTGACTCGCCATAGACATTAACGGAGAGAAGTAGCTCCGGCTACAATGTTCTTCCGCAAGACACTTGCAGTTTATTTTTTTGCACATCACGCGCATTGCACACTGATGGTGAAACGCGCCAATTAGAAATTAAGTCATAATAAGTGTAAGTTAAATGTACAGTCTACGACATGTAAAAAAGACAAGAGGCTAACAATGTCAAGATCAATATTTGTGTAGCCTGACACGGTGTTTTCACACTGCATCCGTTCCGGTAGCAGTTCAGATCGTTTACACACCGAGTCTATCTCTGCTGTGCTGCACGCGCTGAATTAAAGTGACAGCGCAGAGTTCGTGGTCAAAATGAGCACAAATTGACATGACAATGAATTTCATCTTAAATATATTTAATTAAATATGTAGTAATCTCACCATAAAAGCATTTAATTAAATACAATCGGCTATTATTTGAAGTATTACGGTAATGCAAGAAATAAGCATGCCCAGAACAAGGAATAGCGGCCTCTGGTGGATAGTGAAGGAATAGCGACCTCTGGTGGATAGTGAAGGAATAGCGACCTCTGGTGGATAGTGAAGGAATAGCGGCCTCTGGTGGATAGTGAAGGAATAGCGACCTCTGGTGGATAGTGAAGGAATAGCGACCTCTGGTGGATAGTGAAGGAATAGCGACCTCTGGTGGATAGTGAAGGAATAGCGGCCTCTGGTGGATAGTGAAGGAATAGCGACCTCTGGTGGATAGTGAAGGAATAGCGGCCTCTGGTGGATAGTGAAGGAATAGCGACCTCTGGTGGATAGTGAAGGAATAGCGACCTCTGGTGGATAGTGAAGGAATAGCGACCTCTGGTGGATAGTGAAGGAATAGCGACCTCTGGTGGATAGTGAAGGAATAGCGACCTCTGGTGGATAGTGAAGGAATAGCGGCCTCTGGTGGATAGTGAAGGAATAGCGACCTCTGGTGGATAGTGAAGGAATAGCGACCTCTGGTATTTAAATGCAAAATACAAATACAGTGTGTTTGTGTTTTCCAGCTTCTAAAGGGAAACTGCCGATCAAATGGATGGCTCCAGAATCCATAAACTTCCGGCGGTTCACGTCAGCCAGCGACGTCTGGATGTTTGGTAACTGCTATTCCATTATGCTGTGTCTCACAGTTTGACTGTTCTTGAACACCATAAACATATGCTTTGAACAGCATCTTTCTATTATTAAAACAATATCAGTTTGTTTTTTATTTTCTTAATTATTATTATTTATTCATTTGATCATCTTACTCCTAATAATAAAACATAAAATATTTTAGATTATTATTGTGGAGAAATTATATAAATCCCACTCACTCCTCAAACTTACATTGTCACAAAATATGTGCTGCTTAAGCCTGAGGAAGGTCGATTGACTTAAAATTATGATGATGCAAGTCTGAGAAGTGTGCAGGATTTATATATTTTTTTATATATATATATATATATTTATTTATTTGAAATATATTTAAATATTTAAAAAATATATATATGTATAAATGTTTTTAAAAAATATATATAAATGTTTTTTTTCTATTTATATCAAAGTTATTTTAATATTAAAATATTATATTGGACTTTAATTCTATGCACCTATGAATGATTCAGGTGTGTGAGGGTCTATATTTTCTGTTAAAACATTTATTTTGTAATTGTTTTGCCTCTATTCAGATGTGACAATATTATATTTTTTTAAATGTATATAAATGTTTTTTAAATATATATATATAAATTATTTTAACATTAAAATATTATATTGGACTTTTAGTCGAATTGAACTGAATTTGAAAAATATTCTATAAAAAAAATGTATTTGGTCAATTCTTTTTGCCTCTATTCAGATATGACAATAATTGCATTGGTCAAGCTATCCTCTCTGATTAAAACATAATATCGTTTATTTTTCATATATTCTATAATAATTGTGTGATGTTTTTTTTTTTTACTTTGCCAAATGCAGTGTTTTTGAGTTTATTTGTGATGATGATGCAGATTTCTGCTCGTGTCTCTCTCTCAGGTGTGTGTATGTGGGAAATCCTCATGTTCGGCATCAAGCCCTTCCAGGGTGTGAAGAATAATGACGTGATCGGGCGGATCGAGAACGGCGAGAGGTTAGCGATGCCCCAAAACTGCCCCCCGACCCTCTACAGCCTCATGACCAAGTGCTGGGCCTACGACCCCAGCAAACGCCCGCGCTTCACCGAACTCAAGACTCAGCTCAGGTCAGTGTGTGTGTGGACGCGCTCAGGTCAGTGTGTGTGTGGACGCGCTCAGGTCAGTGTGTGTGTGGACCGCGCTCAGGGCAGTGTGTGTGTGGACCGCGCTCAGGTCAGTGTATGTTTGGACCGCGCTCAGGTCAGTGTGTGTGTGGACCGCACTCAGGTCAGTGTGTGTGTGGACCGCGCTCAGGTCAGTGTGTGTGTGGACCGCGCTCAGGGCAGTGTGTGTGTGGACCGCGCTCAGGTCAGTGTATGTTTGGACCGCGCTCAGGTCAGTGTATGTGTGGACCGCGCTCAGGGCAGTGTGTGTGTGGACCGCGCTCAGGTCAGTGTGTGTGTGGACCGCGCTGACGCTAGTGTGTGTGTGTACCGCGCTCAGGGCAGTGTGTGTGTGGACCGCGCTCAGGTCAGTGTGTGTGTGGACCGCGCTTAGGTCAGTGTGTGTGTGGACTGCGCTCAGGTCAGTGTGTGTGTGGACCGCGCTCAGGTCAGTGTATGTTTGGACCGCGCTCAGGTCAGTGTGTGTGTGGACCGCGCTCAGGTCAGTGTATGTGTGGACCGCGGTCAGGTCAGTGTGTGTGTGGACCGCGCTCAGGCCAGTGTGTGTGTGGACCGCGCTCAGGGCAGTGTGTGTGTGGACCGCGCTCAGGCCAGTGTATGTGTGGACCGCGCTCAGGGCAGTGTGTGTATGTCCAGTGTGAGTGTGTGTCTGGACGCGCTCAGGTCAGGTGTGTGTGTGGACCGCGCTCAGGTCAGTGTATGTTTGGACCGCGCTCAGGTCAGTGTGTGTGTGGACCGCGCTCAGGCCAGTGTATGTGTGGACCGCGCTCAGGGCAGTGTGTGTATGTCCAGTGTGAGTGTGTGTCTGGACGCGCTCAGGTCAGGTGTGTGTGTGTACCGCGCTCAGGTCAGTGTGTGTGTGGACCGCGCTCAGGTCAGTGTGTGTGTGGACCGCGCTCAGGGCAGTGTGTGTGTGGACCGCGCTCAGGTCAGTGTGTGTGTGGACCGCGCTCAGGTCAGTGTATGTTTGGACCGCGCTCAGGGCAGTGTGTGTGTGGACCGCGCTCAGGCCAGTGTATGTGTGGACCACGCTCAGGGCAGTGTGTGTATGTCCAGTGTGAATGTGTGTCTGGACGCGCTCAGGTCAGGTGTGTGTGTGGACCGCGCTCAGGGCAGTGTGTGTGTGGACCGCGCTCAGGTCAGTGTATGTGTGGACCGCGCTCAGGGCAGTGTGTGTATGTCCAGTGTGAGTGTGTGTCTGGACGCGCTCAGGTCAGGTGTGTGTGTGGACCGCGCTCAGGTCAGTGTATGTTTGGACCGCGCTCAGGTCAGTGTATGTTTGGACCGCGCTCAGGTCAGTGTATGTGTGGACCGCGCTCAGGTCAGTGTGTGTGTGGACCGCGCTCAGGCCAGTGTGTGTGTGGACCGCGCTCAGGCCAGTGTGTGTGTGGACCGCGCTCAGGTCAGTGTGTGTGTGGACCGCGCTCAGGCCAGTGTGTGTGTGGACCGCGCTCAGGTCAGTGTGTGTGTGGACCGCGCTCAGGTCAGGTGTGTGTGTGGACCGCGCTCAGGTCAGTGTATGTGTGGACCGCGCTCAGGGCAGTGTATGTGTGGACCGCGCTCAGGTCAGTGTATGTGTGGACCGCGCTCAGGTCAGTGTGTGTGTGGACCGCGCTCAGGTCAGTGTGTGTGTGGACCGCGCTCAGGGCAGTGTGTGTGTGGACCGCGCTCAGGGCAGTGTGTGTGTGGACCGCGCTCAGGTCAGTGTATGTGTGGACCGCGCTCAGGTCAGTGTATGTGTGGACCGCGCTCAGGTCAGTGTATGTGTGGACCGCGCTCAGGCCAGTGTATGTGTGGACCGCGCTCAGGCCAGTGTGTGTGTGGACCGCGCTCAGGTCAGTGTATGTGTGGACCGCGCTCAGGTCAGTGTGTGTGTGGACCGCGCTCAGGTCAGTGTATGTGTGGACCGCGCTCAGGTCAGTGTATGTGTGGACCGCGCTCAGGTCAGTGTGTGTGTGGACCGCGCTCAGGTTAGTGTGTGTGTGGACCGCGCTCAGGTCAGTGTATGTGTGGACCGCGCTCAGGGCAGTGTGTGTGTGGACCGCGCTCAGGTCAGTGTATGTGTGGACCGCGCTCAGGGCAGTGTATGTGTGGACCGCGCTCAGGGCAGTGTATGTGTGGACCGCGCTCAGGGCAGTGTATGTGTGGACCGCGCTCAGGGCAGTGTGTGTGTGGACCGCGCTCAGGTCAGTGTATGTGTGGACCGCGCTCAGGTCAGTGTGTGTGTGGACCGCGCTCAGGTCAGTGTGTGTGTGGACCGCGCTCAGGTCAGTGTATGTGTGGACCGCGCTCAGGCCAGTGTATGTGTGGACCGCGCTCAGGGCAGTGTGTGTGTGGACCGCGCTCAGGTCAGTGTATGTGTGGACCGCGCTCAGGTCAGTGTGTGTGTGGACCGCGCTCAGGGCAGTGTGTGTGTGGACCGCGCTCAGGGCAGTGTGTGTGTGGACCGCGCTCAGGGCAGTGTGTGTGTGGACCGCGCTCAGGTCAGTGTATGTGTGGACCGCGCTCAGGTCAGTGTATGTGTGGACCGCGCTCAGGTCAGTGTGTGTGTGGACCGCGCTCAGGTCAGTGTATGTGTGGACCGCGCTCAGGCCAGTGTATGTGTGGACCGCGCTCAGGGCAGTGTGTGTGTGGACCGCGCTCAGGTCAGTGTATGTGTGGACCGCGCTCAGGTTAGTGTGTGTGTGGACCGCGCTCAGGTCAGTGTGTGTGTGGACCGCGCTCAGGTCAGTGTATGTGTGGACCGCGCTCAGGTCAGTGTATGTGTGGACCGCGCTCAGGTCAGTGTATGTGTGGACCGCGCTCAGGGCAGTGTATGTGTGGACCGCGCTCAGGTCAGTGTATGTGTGGACCGCGCTCAGGTCAGTGTGTGTGTGGACCGCGCTCAGGGCAGTGTATGTGTGGACCGCGCTCAGGGCAGTGTATGTGTGGACCGCGCTCAGGTCAGTGTGTGTGTGGACCGCGCTCAGGTCAGTGTGTGTGTGGACCGCGCTCAGGTCAGTGTGTGTGTGGACCGCGCTCAGGGCAGTGTATGTGTGGACCGCGCTCAGGGCAGTGTGTGTGTGGACCGCGCTCAGGTCAGTGTATGTGTGGACCGCGCTCAGGTCAGTGTATGTGTGGACCGCGCTCAGGTCAGTGTGTGTGTGGACCGCGCTCAGGTCAGTGTATGTGTGGACCGCGCTCAGGTCAGTGTGTGTGTGGACCGCGCTCAGGTCAGTGTATGTGTGGACCGCGCTCAGGGCAGTGTGTGTGTGGACCGCGCTCAGGTCAGTGTATGTGTGGACCGCGCTCAGGGCAGTGTGTGTATGTCCAGTGTGAGTGTGTGTCTGGACGCGCTCAGGTCAGTGTGTGTCTGGACGCGCTCAGGTCAGGTGTGTGTGTGGACCGCGCTCAGGTCAGTGTATGTGTGGACCGCGCTCAGGTCAGTGTGTGTGTGGACCGCGCTCAGGTCAGTGTATGTGTGGACCGCGCTCAGGTCAGTGTGTGTGTGGACCGCGCTCAGGTCAGTGTATGTGTGGACCGCGCTCAGGTCAGTGTGTGTGTGGATCGCGCTCAGGCCAGTGTGTGTGTGGACCGCGCTCAGGTCAGTGTATGTGTGGACCGCGCTCAGGTCAGTGTATGTGTGGACCGCGCTCAGGGCAGTGTGTGTATGTCCAGTGTGAGTGTGTGTCTGGACGCGCTCAGGTCAGTGTGTGTGTGGACTGCTTTACTCATGCTTTTGTAAAGCTAGTCTGGATAATAGCGTCTTCTAGTTGACTTGTTTCACATGTAATGGTCATAGTAAAGCAGCTGTTTTACAGTGTTTGCACAGATAATCTGATGCTTTTATGCTTTTCTTGGTTTCTGACACTAGAGGTCTCTGTTTAGCTTCCAGAGAGTCTTGGTCACTCCAAAATGATCAGCGATATAATATTTATTTTTTATAATATTATAATATTTATAATACGTATAATAATATTTGTTTTAAGTTTTTATTTTCTTGTTGCGCTCTAATATGTAACAAATTAACCATTTATAATGATTCATTATTAACAAATAATTAATTAAATATTATATGTCAACTCAAATTCTTTTTAGTTTGTCTAATCTAAGTCAAAAGTCAGTCTAATCAGTGCTCTAGCAAAATAAATGCAGAAAAGGCAGATTTTCCTCATTCCTCTGAGTGTGTGTCCCTGCAGCACGATCCTGGATGAGGAGAAGGCCCAACAGGAGGAGCGTTTCCGCATGGAGATGAGGAGACAGGTCACCGTGTCCTGGGACACTGGCAATTCAGACGAGGCTCCTCCGAAGGTGAACCTCAGGGACACACACATGTGTATCAGAGATCTGCAGTACCCTGAGCAGATCTACAGGAGATGTGTGTGTGTTTGAGTAACTGCGTCTGTTTTAATCAGTGGTTTTGGTTTTCACAGCCCAGCCGACCTGGATACCCGAGTCCTCGATCCAGTGATGGATATTTCCCTAGTCCTCAACATGCTGGTCAGCTCAATCACTACCAGGTGACATCACTCCTGCCCACAGCAAACACATCTAACCCTTGGGTGCTCTCGGGTCATTTTTGACCGAATTAAAAAAAAATATATATATATATAATTAGGGTGTGACGGTTCACAAAATTCACGGTTCGGTTCGATACGATACACTTGTGTCACGGTTCGGTACGTTTTCGATACAGCAAACGGAAAGAAATGCCAGAGAAATTTCCTTGATTTAATTTTTTTGATTATATTTTTATTAAAACTAACATCATAAAGTATGATATTTTTTTACTTTGAGCAATGATGGAGCTATACTTGACTTTTCTTAGGAGCATATAAAACAAAACAGCTCCTTGGACAAAATGAAATGTAATATTGTAGTAGTTATAAACAAAGGTTTATTTTAGTTCAGATTAACATTTGAGGGCAGCGATTGTATTCATAATGTCAAAATAAAACCGACGTAATGTTACTTGAAAGCATTATAGCCTACTATTCCAGCCAAACTTCAATGGTTACAGTTAGTGTTACTACAGTAAACCCATGGTGAATGTTGCTGATCTGTGGACACTGAAGAGTTCATTCATGGCACAATGTTTCTTCTTGGTTTCCACGTCAGCACTGTTTAATCCGTTAATGAGAAATGTGAATGTTTCTCACTAGATCTCGCAGCGATGTTATTACTTCAGTGGCGAATTCAAATTTTTTCGGCTGTGTAGTGACAGTGCTGCTTTATCAAGATCGGCTCGCGCTGCATTGGTCCAAACTGATAAACGGTCCGTCAACCACACAATAACGAGTAGCTCAGTTTCGTTCCGCTTGCATTAGCCATTTGATGTTGGGCGATGTTGTGGTCACGCCAGCGTCTCTTACATTATGAGCGCGCCTACATTTGAAATAACGAAATTTTGGTCGGCAGGAAAAATGGTCCAACGAACCGTTCGGTTTAAAAATGCGTACCGCAAACCGAACCGAAAGCCTCGTACCGAACGGTTCAATACGAATACGTGTATCGTTACACCCCTAATATATATATATATATATATATATATATATATATATATATATATATATATATATATATATTCATCGGAATGGTACGAAACTTGGTAAAGGTTTTGGCACTTGCTGTGTGAACACTAAAAAATCATGGACATGATTCGAACATTCGGGTCCTGAAAATTCGTCTTTGAAAAAAGATCAAACTTAAGTCTGTGCTTTAAAGCATTTACGATTTACGACAATTTAAGTTGGAAATTCAAATTTCAAGTTTATGCTCAAAAAGTGAATAAATGGATTATAAATACAGCGTAAATATAATTTAGTACATAAAATCCCCAAAACAAAAAAAATTATCAAATTAAAATATAGTACATTAATTTCATTGAAATAAAGAAATAAATTTCAGTCAACACGCTTAGAGCATCTGAGGTTAATAAATAAATCACAAGAAATATAAATGTTGGGGTGCAAGTTGTGAATTACTGCTCACATAAAGTCACTGCAATGGAGAGGCTGTTATTAATACCATACCTGACTAACTGATTACTGTTGCCAAACACTCACGAAATACCCCAAAACTGCCCAACATAAACATTCAACAAATACCCAAACACACTTCAGATAGCACTGCACTTCTCTCTCGCCAAACACCCTGATTTACTTCTGTTTATCCAGAAGAGCGTGTGATTGGCTGGCTTCAGCTCGATGCAGTTATTTCACAGCTCGTCCGCGAGCGCCTCTGACAGCAGGCATTTCCTCCAGGCTCTTTAAAGACGCATGCTCTTGTTGACTCCAGATGCATTCCATCAGCTCACACACACACACACATCAACGCTGTTATCGCCGCTCTGTTTTCATGCCTTAAAAGGCTTTTGTGCTCAATCCGCTGGTCTCTGTGTCAGGGTGATTATTGGCCTTTCTGAGAGGAGTGCGAGATGGGGTTCGAGGCTCTCCGGGGTTCTTAAAGAAAACCTGACATGGCTTTCATAACACGCTTTACTTACATAATGTGACATTTATGAGAGTAAAATGATTTTTAACAAGGATATAAATACCATACTACAGTATTAAATGGTAATATGGAGAATCGCTACGTTTTTATTGTTATCTAAGACTAAATCTGTTTAAAAAAATTCTATTTGAAAAAAATCTATTTACAAAATTGTTAATTGAAGCCTATATGAAATAAAATATTTTATAAAAAAGTAAAACTGAATTTTTTTTTAGAGAAATAGAAATAACTAATAAAAATGAGACAAACTTTGTTAACAATTAATCTAAAATTAAAACAAAATCAAAAAGATAAAGCTAATTCAAAGCTAAAATAAAAATAAATATTAGATGAAAAACTATCTGAAATAATTTTAAGTTAATAAATTGTTTTTTAAAAACTGAAAGAATTGAAAACAAATTAAAACTAAAGAGAAATATAAAAACTAATAAAAATGACAAAAGCACATTGCAAAAAACATTCAAAGCTGAAATGAAATCAAATAAAATATAAATATTAAAAACTAACTGAAATAAGTTTTAGTTGTAAGTACTAAAATTACTAACTGAAAATTTCAAAATAAAAGTGAAATTAAAATATATAAAAAAAGAAAAAAATGTGACGAGCGCATAGCAAAATTATTAATAATTAAAAAAAATTAAAGCTAATTCAAATTATGAATAATAGTATAGTATATAAATAATTCTTAAAATAACACTGATTGCTACAGTATTATTTTTTGTATTTTTGAATACAATTTTATTTTATAAATAAATGTAAATGTGCTTTAAATCAAATGTCTTTCATCTGTCCAGGGGTCTGGATATCCCAGTGCACTCGTGCCCGGAGCGGGATTCCCCCCGCAAGCCTCAGTCCTCGACCCACACGAGACCTGGAACCATCCCGTGTGGTCTCCGAACATGGAGGTGAGAGAGTGAGTGAGGTGAGTGAGTGTGTGAGTGAGTGAGTGAGTGAGTGAGTGAGTGAGTGAGTGAGTGAGTGAGTGAGGGAGTGAGTGAGAGTGAGTTGAGTGAGTGAGTTGGGTGAGTGAGTTGAGTGAGTGAGTGAGTGAGTGAGTGAGTGGGTGAGTGAGAGTGAGTGAGTGTGAGAGTGAGTGAGTGTGAGAGTGAGTGAGTGAGTGTGTGAGTGAGTGAGTGAGTGAGTGAGTGAGTGAGTGAGTGAGTGAGAGTGAGTTGAGTGAGTTGAGTGAGTGGGTGAGTGAGAGTGAGTGAGTGTGAGAGTGAGTGAGTGTGAGAGTGAGTGAGTGAGTGAGTGTGTGAGTGAGTGAGTGAGTGAGTGAGTGAGTGAGTGAGTGAGTGACTGTGAGAGTGAGTGAGTGAGTGAGTGAGTGAGTGAGTGAGTGAGTGAGTGAGTGAGTGAGTGAGTTGAGTGAGTGAGTGAGTGAGAGTGAGGTGAGTGAGTGAGTGAGTGACTGTGAGAGTGAGTGAGTGAGTGAGTGAGTGAGTGAGTGAGTGAGTGAGTGAGAGTGAGTTGAGTGAGTGTGAGAGTGAGTTGAGTGAGTGAGGGAGTGAGTGAGAGTGAGTTGAGTGAGTGAGTTGGGTGAGTGAGTTGAGTGAGTGAGTGAGTGAGTGAGTGAGTGAGTGAGTGAGTGAGTGGGTGAGTGAGTGTGAGAGTGAGTTGAGTGAGTGAGTGAGTTGAGTGAGTGAGTGAGTGAGTGAGTGAGTGAGTGAGTGAGTGAGTTGAGTGAGTGAGTGAGTTGAGTGAGTGAGTGAGTGAGTGAGTGAGTTGAGTGAGTGAGTGAGTTGAGTGAGTGAGTGAGTTGAGTGAGTGAGTGAGTGAGTGAGTGAGTGAGTGAGTGAGTTGAGTGAGTTGAGTGAGTGAGTGAGAGTGAGTTGAGTGAGTGTGAGAGTGAGTTGAGTGAGTGAGTGAGAGTGAGTTGAGTGAGTGAGATGGGTGAGTGAGTTGAGTGAGTGAGTGAGTGAGTGAGTGAGTGTGAGAGTGAGTGAGTGAGTGAGTGAGTGAGTGAGTGAGTGAGTGTGAGTGTGAGAGTGAGTGAGTGAGTGAGTGAGTGAGTGAGTGTGTGAGTGTGTGAGTGTGTGAGTGAGTGAGTGAGTGAGTGAGTGTGAGAGTGAGTGTGTGAGTGAGTGAGTGAGTGAGTGTGAGAGTGAGTGAGTGAGTGAGTGAGTGAGTGAGTGTGAGAGTGAGTGAGTGAGTGAGTGAGTGAGTGAGTGAGTGAGTGAGTGAGTGAGTGAGAGTGAGCGAGTGAGCGAGCAGAAGAGGCCGTTTGCTCTGTGAATACCTGTTTAGTGGAGCGCAGTCATAAACGCTGCTGTGTTCGGTGTGTGTCAGGATGGGGCGGCTCTGAGCCGGAGTCAGGTGTTGCCTGTCACACACCTGATGGAGGAGACACTGATGAAGCAGCAGCAGCAGATGGAGGAGGACCAGAGGTGGCTGGAGCACGAGGAGAGCTTCTTGGTACTGACACACTCATACACCACACTATTCAGGGCTGTCAAGTTCAAATTTGAGTTTCAAATATTAGTCCAATTTAAAATGAATGTAATCTTAAAAAGTCCTGGACATTTCTAGAGTGAAAATAAGAAATAAAGTGTTAAATAAAAAAATAAATAAAAAAACATGAACTATTTAATTATAATAATTAAATATTTGTAAAAAAAAGTTCTAAATATTTATGGGAATTTAAAAATAAAATATTCAGGAAATTTAAAAAAACTTTTTTTTAAGCCTGGAAAAGTCCTGCAAATTTTAGTTTAAATAATAGTTTATGAATAGTAGTTTTAACTGTCATGCCATTTAATCGTTTTGTATAAACAATTCAATACAGTGCTTGATTTGGTTTATATTTCTCATTATGCCTTCTTGTGTTAGCACACTCTTCTAACTAAAATTATGTCCTCAAAATTTAAATATTATTCAAATATTAGTATAATTTTAGTAAAAAAAAATCCAACTCAATTTCTCAACCCTTTTTACAGCCCTAATACTATTGATACTGTTCTAGAATTCTCAAAGAATTTTAATGAATAGCTCAATAAAATCTTAACTATTTAAAAAGAATATATTTCGATTATTTTTAATAGTTAAATTCTACACTTTTCTAGCATTTTCTTTTCTTTTCTAGTCCACTTATAATTTTAGAAAACGTACATCTTAAAGTATATAATAAATATACTAATACATAACCATTAATAATAACAAACAATAAATGTAAATTAATATTAATATATAATAATGGTTTATTTATTTGTCATAATTCAGTTTATGACCATTTTCCACCTTTATACTACTGTACCTTTAAGACTGCTATATGTAAATTAGCTCTAATCTCTGCGTATGAAGATGTAATTCACATTTGTCTTCATATGTGAATATTTGTAATATTTCTGGGTCACGTTTGCCGTTTAGTTTCATAAGTGGTCTTGATGGACCGGACAGGAGGTTTTGAGTTCGGAAAGTCAGTAAGTCACATTAAACATTTCAAATTAGCAAGAAAAAATGCTGTTTTTCATGAAATGATTCATAGTTTTTCTAATTCACTTCCTGTATTTTTCTATGGCTTGTTGGTCACTTTGAGTGTGTTTGGCATCCATTGCATCTGCTGTGGTTGTTGTTACTCTGAGAAAGAGATGGAACAAAACAGTCCCGTCCTGAAAACAAAGCTGTAAATCTGTGCGCACCTGCGAGTGAAACTGTCTTCTTCTCGCCAGAGGAAACTATTCCTTCACATCCACATCCCTGCCAAACGCTCGCCGTGCCGCTCAGATGCGTCTTCCTCACGCTGTTGGTCTCCAGATGATGTGCCAGTGGGGGTTTCGGTTGCTGAGACCCGAGAGAGGAGATTAATGAACACTTACCAGATCTGACACTCGAGTGATTTCCTCCGCAGGCTGAAACTTTAGATGGGAGGAGTGTTGTTGGCAGACATGTGACTGTAATATCGTGGCTCACGGTGAGCGGGAGCGAGACCAACGACATGAGAGACGAGACAGAGACGTGAGAGATGAGACAGAGACGTGAGAGACGAGACAGAGACGTGAGAGATGAGACAGAGACGAGAGAGACGAGACAGAGATGTGAGAGACGAGACAGAGACAGAGATGTGAGAGATGAGAGACGAGACAGAGACGTGAGAGACGAGACAGAGACGTGAGAGATGAGACAGAGACGTGAGAGACGAGACAGAGATGTGAGAGACGAGACAGAGATGTGAGAGATGAGAGACGAGACAGAGACGTGAGAGATGAGACAGAGACGTGAGAGATGAAAGACGAGACAGAGACATGAGAGATGAGAGACGAGACAGAGACATGAGAGATGAGACAGAGACGTGAGAGATGAGACAGAGACGTGAGAGATGAGAGACGAGACAGAGACATGAGAGATGAGACAGAGACGTGAGAGATGAGACAGAGACGTGAGAGACGAGACAGAGATGTGAGAGATGAGACAGAGACGTGAGAGATGAGAGACGAGACAGAGACGTGAGAGATGAGACAGAGACGAGACAGAGACGTGAGAGACGAGACAGAGACGTGAGAGACGAGACAGAGACGTGAGAGACGAGACAGAGACGTGAGAGATGAGAGACGAGACAGAGACGTGAGAGATGAGACAGAGACGTGAGAGACGAGACAGAGACGTGAGAGATGAGAGACGAGACAGAGACGTGAGAGACGAGACAGAGACGTGAGAGATGAGAGACGAGACAGAGACGTGAGAGATGAGACAGAGACGAGACAGAGACGTGAGAGATGAGAGACGAGACAGAGACGTGAGAGACGAGACAGAGACGTGAGAGACGAGACAGAGACGTGAGAGATGAGAGACGAGACAGAGACGTGAGAGATGAGACAGAGACGTGAGAGACGAGACAGAGACGTGAGAGACGAGACAGAGACGTGAGAGACGAGACAGAGACGTGAGAGATGAGAGACGAGACAGAGACGTGAGAGACGAGACAGAGACGTGAGAGATGAGAGACGAGACAGAGACGTGAGAGACGAGACAGAGACGTGAGAGACGAGACAGAGACGTGAGAGACGAGACAGAGACGTGAGAGACGAGACAGAGACGTGAGAGACGAGACAGAGACGTGAGAGATGAGAGACGAGACAGAGACGTGAGAGACGAGACAGAGACGTGAGAGATGAGACAGAGACGTGAGACATGAGAGACGAGACAGAGACGAGACAGAGACGAGACAGAGACGTGATTTGACACTCGAGTGATTTCCTCTGCAGGCTGAATCTTTAGATGGGAGGAGTGTTGTTAGCAGACATGTGACTGTAATTTCGCTCTCTGTCCAGTGGAAACTTGGGCGCCGCTTCACACGCGTGTCATAAGTGATCGTCTCATTTGGCAGCAGGGGTTTGTGGGAATCGGAGGAATCTCGTGTGGTTCGTGTCTTCCTGAGAAACGCTGGCATCTTCTCATTCTTCAAGGAAAAAATTAAAAAGCTTTTCTCAAAAGGAAAGAATCCGAGTGTGTCTGGAATGAACACTAGTGCACTGCATACTGCGCACTACATGCTGTATACTTCAGGGTATTATTTCAAATGGTGTGATGTTACTAAAATCTCATGATTATTACGCATCACAACACAATATAATTATTTTTACTGGTTATTCAATTTAAAAATATATATATTTAAATTATCATGTGCTAATGCCTATTTTTGATAGTCCAAGTTTATTTATACAGAGCTTTTTACAATACTAACTGCTTCAAAACGGCTTTACAGAAACAGAAAAAAGCACAATTTATATGAATATAAATATCTTTACTCCAGTTGTCAATTATAAATTGTACAGCTGAAAAATGCCTCATCGCAATTGACTATTTCCTCTTTTTTTGGGAACTTTATAGACGTAAATGAAAAGATCAGATGATTCATAACACATGAATAAATCGGTCTGAAATCAGCGAAAGTTTAAAACAAAACATTCAAAACATTGTCATTTATATTTTAAAACAGTTCAGACTCTAAAGCCACATTTAAAGCTGTTTCAAAGTAGTGGATATTTTCCTCCTCGTGATAAGTTCATCCCCGTTTTGAGTTGTTTGGAAAATAAGTTAAAGTCAAATTATCATCTGACAGCATAAATAACCAAAATAAAATACAGTGTACTCGCATTTTTTATCTAATTTTGCATAAAACGTGGTATTTTCCCCCAGCCGTCTGATTAAATAACAGCAAAAACAAAATGTGACTGATATCGTTCGGTTCATTCATTGCACAGGAAATGGAAAGGCGAGTCGAGCGCAATGCATTATGGGATAAAGTGTTCCATGCAGTTGTGTTCTTGGTAAATTCAGAAGGTCATTGGTTTTTCCATGCATGCACACTTGAATTCTGCATATTACTTTCTGCGTATAAAAATAGTAGGTAGTTGGTCATTGAGATCGGCCCTCAGAGGAGCGTTTGCAGCGTTCAGCAGCGCATACCAGGAGCTTTCTGTGTGTAGAAGCAGCGGGAGGAAGGGAAAGCGTGGGATGTGAAAGAGAGGAGGGAGAGAGAGAGAGAGAGAGAGCAGGAATCTGAAGGCATCTCACATGGAAACACACACACAGCGCTCACGATCCGCTCAGAGGATGCATCTCTTCAAGTTCTGTTTCGGAAAGCCGGTAACTAGACTTGCATAGTGACGAGTTCTCCATGCACTCCATGCTCTTCATGTTCTTCATGCTCTTCATGCTCTTCATGCTCTTCATGCTCTTCATGCTCTTCATGCTCTTCATGCTCTTCATGCTCTTCATGCTCTTCATGCTCTTCATGTTCTTCATGCTCTTCATGCTCTTCATGCTCTTCATGCTCTTCATGCTCTTCATGCTCTTCATGCTCTTCATGCTCTTCATGCTCTTCATGTTCTTCATGCTCTTCATGCTCTTCATGCTCTTCATGTTCTTCATGCTCTTCATGCTCTTCATGCTCTTCATGCTCTTCATGTTCTTCATGCTCTTCATGCTCTTCATGCTCTTCATGTTCTTCATGCTCTTCATGCTCTTCATGTTCTTCATGCTCTTCATGCTCTTCATGTTCTTCATGCTCTTCATGTTCTTCATGCTCTTCATGTTCTTCACAGCTGTTGAGCTTTTCTAGATCATGGAGCAAAAACTCGCTGGATCGTTTGGGGAAATCTTTACTTTGTGCTTTAACAAGTTGTGAAGTTTGTTGCTTTTCTTGAGGCTTTGAGGTCTGTCAGAACGGAAAGTGGAAAATCAGGAAAATTTTAAATTGTGATCTTCAAGCCTGGTAAAATCATGCATATTTATATAATCTTAAAACGTGATACGCATTTCTAAAGTTAAAATAAGAAATCAAGTTTTTTAATTAAGAGCATTAAATATTTAAAAAATAATACTTAAATTGTTCTAAATATGTATAAAATAATACAGATTTTAATATTAAAATGTTGTTTATTATGAGTAGTAGCAGTAGTATTATTTATGTATTTTATGTGTGAAATTTCAGGGAATATAAAAAAAAAAAAAGTGATTTCCAAGCCAGGAAAAGTCATGCAAATGAATATAATCTTAAAATGTTTTGTAAATTTCTACAGTGAAAAAAAGACACTAAATTAAACATTAAATATTTAAATGTAATATATAAATAGTAAAAACAAAATGGTGGACATCAAATATTACAGATACGGTATATAAATATCAAAATGTTTATTATTATATATTTATGTATTTTATGTTTTTCAAAACCTTGAATTATAAGATAATAAGAAATAAAGTAGCCTATATAAATAATTTGTATTTGTTTTGTTAACTTTTTTTATTTAAATAAAAAAATAAGTAAATAATTGTCAATTAATGTTAAAAATTAAATTAAACAAATTGAAATGTTTAATCTATTGCTGTCATATCGATCAAGCGCATAACATAAAAGTTTATAAATATATATATGTGTGTGTATATATATCACATATATAATATGCTTACTAACTTTTATGTTATATGCAATTAATCCATTTGACAACACTAGTTAAAATTTTATTTATTACTGTTGTTGTTTGATTTTAATCTAGTAATCACAAACGACTGGAAAAGTCATGGAAATCCATCAGTCATGTGATGATGACATAATTAGATGGAAGTTTATCTCATGAATATTTGATAAATCCTCATGATTTGGAGTGTGTGTTTGATTGATGTGTTGTGTGTGTTCAGAAGCCGGAGTCGAGGAACTCGAGGGGCAGTATCGACCGGGAGGACGGCGCTCTCCAGATCCCGGTGAGTTCCCATAATTCCCTGCTTGTTTTTGTTTCTTCCCAGAGGGAGATTTGCAGTGCCGTAGCGAGGACACACTCTGCTCCTCACTTCCTGTCAGAGTCGCAGCCAGTAATGCCGGCGATCACACTCGCCAAAACCTTCCTCACACAAAAGTGCAGATCCTGAACTCATTCCTGAACACATGGAACGGGAATCTGAAACCCTGAGAGGAGGAATAACAGGAGGAGGGTTAATGACAGGGGTATCATGGGAGCTTTACTGTGGTCATCATCATCTCTGGTGTGTAATGAGTGTCATCTCACGCCATGATTACAGGAGATCTGAGCTGATGAGGACGAGAGCGACGTGTTTGCTCAGATTAGTTGAGTGAAACTCATTTTTGGATCTGAAATATGCCTGGCTTTCCCACAAGCTACCCACAATCCCACAGGGCCCCGGGGGGGGGGGGGGGGGGGGGGGGGCAGCAGGAACACAGTCTGCAGAAAAACCACAGTGTGTTGTTAAACGCTTGTGTGTGATTGTGTGTTTTCTTTCAGATGGGGAAGCAACACGTTTACCAGCCGGTTGGGAAAGCAGGTATGAACACACACACACACACACACACACACTGAAAGTCCCTTTTAGATTTAATGCACATTTTCATTACAAATTACACAATGACTTTAACTAGGATCATCCTCTAGCTTTCTCACACAACACAGATTGTTCATTTCCGCCTCTAGCAACAGCGTTTCCACGGGCAGGAAAAACCCGGGAATATCACTTTTATCACAATTGTGATTTTCAGGTCTAAAAAAACATGGAAGTTAATAAAATAAAAGTTGTGGAAATTTCTATAGTGAATAGAATATATTCACTATAGAATATACAGAACATGTATAATTTATTAATCATGATTATTCACGTCTAACAAAAGTAGGTATGCATTATAATACTGTATATGGATGCATATACACAGTATAAAATATATATGTGTGTGTGTTTGTGTGTGTGTATATACACAGATGCACACACACATAATACATATACACATATATTACATAAACAAACTTTTATGTTAGATGCGATTAATCGATTTGACAGCACTAATATATATAACACACACACACACACACACACTTTTGGCTATATTGGAATACATATATAGTATTTTATTTTTTTATAAATTTTTTTAAAATGTTTATTATAAATCATTATTATTTATATTTGTATATATATGTAATTAATTACTAAAAAAGGTATGGAAACAGTTTGACAAAGAGTGCTAAAATACACATTTTACACATAATGGTAATATTTTTGTGGTAGGTTTGTGAAATATATAATCAATCTAATATTTATGCAAATTTGATACATTTAAAGACCAACTTTAATAAAGTGATTAAAATCACAGTACTTACATTTAGGTGTTTGTGTACAGTGTCTGTTAATGTCGAAATAAAAACGATAAAACTGTCCTGAAAGAATGCTGTTTTAATATCAAATATTAATAATGAGTCTATAGAGTTATAGCTCTTGGGAGGTTTGCAGTTGTCAGGCATCATGTTATTTCGCTGCATTAATATTTAATACAGAATGATGTGCATTTATCGTCAGCTTTGATCATGTCTCATCCAATCAGAATTGTTTTATAATGACTAATATGTGAATTGTAGCCCAGAATATTCATAATTTGGAGTAACGCTGATGTTTCTGTGTCCTGCAGATCACGTGGCTCCCCCGAAGAAACCGCCCCGTCCCGGCGCACCGAGTCACCTGACCAACCTGACCCCGGTGGACAGTTACAACGAGGGCGTCAAGGTACTTCAGTGGTCCTGCATGATCCTGTTCACATCTAGCCGAGGGGATCTGACATGTGTGCCGCATGCAGATTGGCTGTTGTGTTCTGCATGTCAAGAAACTAAACTTCACGAGCGCCTGCGTTTCCCGCTCAAACACACACTCAGAGTCACAGAGAGTTGATCTCCGTCAGCAGAACACGGGCCAGTGGATCTGAGCTGCACAACTGAGACGGTTACAGCCAAACCTCAGAACACCAGCACACACACACACACACACACACACACACACTGCTGAGGACACACTCGCTCGCTCAGCAGACGTTCAGGATCACACACACACACACACTGCTGAGGACACACTCGCTCGCTCACTCAGCAGACGTTCAGGATCACACACACACACACACACACACACACACTGCTGAGGACACACTCGCTCGCTCAGCAGACGTTCAGGATCACACACACACACACACACACACTGCTGAGGACACACTCGCTCGCTCAGCAGACGTTCAGGATCACACACACACACTGCTGAGGACACACTCGCTCGCTCAGCAAACGTTCAGGATCACACACACACTGCTGAGGACACACTCGCTCGCTCAGCAGACGTTCAGGATCACACACACACACACACACACTGCTGAGGACACACTCGCTCGCTCAGCAGACGTTCAGGATCACACACACACACTGCTGAGGACACACTCGCTCACTCAGCAGACGTTCAGGATCACACACACACTGCTGAGGACACACTCGCTCGCTCAGCAGACGTTCAGGATCACACACACACACACACACACACACACACTGCTGAGGACACACTCGCTCGCTCAGCAGACGTTCAGGATCACACACACACACACACACACTGCTGAGGACACACTCGCTCGCTCACTCAGCAGACGTTCAGGATCACACACACACACACACACACACACACACACACACTGCTGAGGACACACTCGCTCGCTCAGCAGACGTTCAGGATCACACACACACACACACTGCTGAGGACACACTCGCTCGCTCAGCAGACGTTCAGGATCACACACACACACACACACACACACACACACACACACACACACTGCTGAGGACACACTCGCTCGCTCAGCAGACGTTCAGGATCACACACACACACACACTGCTGAGGACACACTCGCTCACTCAGCAGACGTTCAGGATCACACACACACACTGCTGAGGACACAAACACTCACAAATCTCTCTCTCTCTCTCTCTCACACACACACACACGCACACTGTCACACACACACACACACACACACTCTCTCTCTCTTTCTCTCTCTCTCACACACACACTCGCATACAGACACACTCACTCTCACACACACGGACACTCACACACACTCTCTCTCTCTCACACACACACGCATTCTCAGACACATATACTCAGTCACACACACTCTCTCACACACACACTCTCTCACACACACACTCTTTTACACACACACTCTCTCACACACACACTCTCTCTCACACACACACTCTCACACACACTCACTCACACACGCCACACACACACTCTCTCTCACACACACACACACACACACACACACTCTCTCTCACACACTCTCTCACACGCCACACACACACTCGATTGCGGTACGAGTGTTTTGGTAGTGTGTTGATTTCCCGTGGCTGTTATATAAGAGGTCAGCTTCGCCTGCTTCTATTTTTTGGTTTTCCTGTTGTCTTAACCTTCCAGTGGATCCTCATGAGAAGCCGCTGAATATCCAGCAGGATTAAACACTCCAGAGTTAGTCCTTCAGACGATCCAGAGCGAAGATCATGTACTGCGTTTCACACACACGTCTGCAAACATTTGCTGAACAGTGTAAATGTCATGTGATGCGAAATACTCCTCGTTTATCTTTGTGTTTTGCTAACGTTCCATTGAGTTCCTGTTCTTCTCTGATCGTCCAGTTTATTAAACGTTTTAAAATCATTTTTTGGTTATGCGAACATTAAGGGAACATTCTTGTGCAAATCCGAATGCTTTGATAATTCATCGGTATCAAAAGTCCACAGAGAAGCTGAAGTAAGCAGTCATGTGACTCCATGTTTCTTTTGGATGTAGCGTAACCCTGGAAACACACTCTCGGTCGCGACTCCTCCTCTGTTCTTGAGGCTGCATGACTTTATTAGTTTTGGTTTGTTTGCTTGTTTTGGACTAATAATGATTTGTTCTGTTTTCCTGCATCCCGCTTCCTCCCCACACACACCGCTCACCTGCTTTATCCTGCACTGTTGCATGTAGCCCTGGAGGGTAAGACCTGTGTGTGTGTGTGTGTGTGTCTGTGTGTCTGTGTGTCATGTGCCTGCGTGGCTGTCTGTCTGTGTGTGTGTCGTGTCTGTGTGTGTGTGTCATGTGGCTGTCTCTCTGTGTGTGTCGTGTCTGTGTGTGTGCGTGTGTATGTGTGTGTGTGTGTCATGTGGCTGTGTGGCTGTCTGTCTGTGTGTGTCGTGTCTGTGTGTGTGTGTGTGTGTGTGTGTCATGTGGCTGTGTGGCTGTCTGTCTGTCTGTGTGTGTGTGTGTGTGTGTGTGTGTGTGTGTCATGTGTCTATGATGTGTCTGTGTGTCTGTCTGTCTCTCTCTCTGTGTGTGTGTGTGTGTGTGTGTGTGTCTGTCTGTCTGTGTGTGTGTGTGTGTGTGTGGGTGCGTGTGTGTGTGTGTGTGTGAGCCTGTGTCATGTCTGTGTGTCGTGTGTGTGTGTGTGTGTCTGTCTGTCTGTCTGTCTCTGTTTGTCTGTGTGTGTGTGTGTGTGTGTGTGTGTGTGTGTGTGTGTGTGTGTGTATGTCTGTCTGTCTATCCGTGTGTGTGTGTGTGTCTGTCTGTCTGTCTCTCTCTGTGTGTGTGTGTGTCTGTCTGTCTCTCTGTGTATGAGTATGTGTGTGTGTGTTTATGTCAGTGTGTCTTATAGTTCGTATTTTTTAAAGAGGTTGTGTGTATTAACGAGCTTTTCTCTGATCAGTATTTTTCAGTATTGAGCTTTTTTAAATGCTTGATACTTTCAGTATTAAATCTAAAAATCCAAATCTGATCTGTTTAGATATTAAATAAAATCCACATCTAGTAATAATAAGCATTGGGGAAAATCTTGAGAAAGTCACGGATTCACTGTGGTTCAGTAGAGGATGTGGAGCTGCCGCCCCCTGCTGTTCAAACCCAGAACTGCACCACAGACGCTGATGCTCGTGTGTGTGTGTGTGTGTGTGTGTGTGTGTGTGTGTGTGTGTGTGTGTGTGTGTGTGTGTGCGTGCGTGTGTGTGTGTGTGTGTTCAGATCCAGCCTCAGGAGATCAGTCCTCCTCCCACAGCAAACCTGGACCGCTCTAATGATAAGGTGTACGAGAACGTGACGGGTCTGGTGAAGGCCGTGATCGAGATGTCCAGCCGGATCCAGCCGGCGCCCCCGGAGGAGTACGTGCCCATGGTGAAGGTCAGGAAACTGGGACTGCTGGGATAATCTCACTGTCTGGAGTGTGTGTGTGTGTGTGTGTGTGTGTGTGTGTGTGTGTGATAAGCTCCTCTGGTGTTTCCTCAGGATGTTGGACTGGCGCTCAGGACGTTACTCGCGACGGTGGACGAGACGATCCCGGTGTTACCGGCCAGCACACACAGAGAGGTGAGCAACACACTGATCCACACACACTTCTCTTGAGTGGACATGCTGGTCGAGCATACAGTGTTTTTATTAATATTAATCATTTAAAAAAAAAAATCTTTTTACAGAATATTGTTTTACTATACTACTAGGGCCAACAATAATTAATACATTTTAAAATAATAATTGAAGTTTTTGCTTTGCATTAATTATTTTAATATTTATATATTTATTTAATATGCATTATATATTAATTCATTATTAATTAAAATGATGTTAGATGGTGTTAATCAATAGTTAGATTATTCTGTTATAAAAAAAATATTTATTGATTGCAGCCTTACATGCTATTCATGATGTTTTTGCAGTATATATTTATTGTGAATTATCAATTATAATAATGATTCAAATTTTATTCTGATCATTTTATTTATATATCACTTATAATTATATTACTTGTAATTAATTAAATCATAAACATGTCAAATTAAAATGAATAAAAAAAGAATACATTTAGTAAAATACATACAATAACATTCAAATAAATTTTAGCATGCTGTTTAAAATATTATTAATAATACAATTAAAAAATGAACACTTTTAATAATAAACATACGGTAATTATGTTTCTGTTTTTATTTTTTATTCAAAGTGTGACTAAAAAAAACTCCAGGTTTGCTGCACTGCAAAATTTGTAGTAACAATTAGTATTTAATAATCAAATAATTATTTAATAATACTAATTATTATTGTACTTGTTACTAAATACAAATATTAAGAAATATTACTACTGTAATATTTCACTGTAAAATCAAGTATTTAATAGTAATAATAATTGTTATATAGAAAAATATGGTAACACTTTAGTTTGGGGTCCAATTCTCACTATTAACTAGCATGCATATTACTAGGATATTGGCTGTTTATGAATACTTATAAAGCACATATTAATGCCTTATTCTGTATGATCATATTCTACATCCCTAAATCACCCAATACCTAAACTTAACATCTACCTTACTAACTATTAATAAGCAGTTATTAGGAGTTTATTGAGGCGAAAGTCAAATTAATAGTGAGAAATGGACGCTAATCTAAAGTGTGACCAAAATATAATAGTTTAATTTTACTGTTACACTTTACAATGAGGTTCATTAGTTAGCATTAGTTCATGTATTAACTAGCATGAACTAACAAAGAGCAGTACATTTGTTACTGTATTTATTAATCCTTGTTAATATTAGTCAATAAAATTAAAGCTGTTCATTGTTTGTTCATGATAGTGCATTAATTAATGTTAACAAGATTGAATAAAGTATTAGTAAATGTCAAAATTAACATCAACTAAGATTAATAAATGCTGTAGAAGTGCAGTTCATTATCAGTTCATGCTAACTAATGTTGTTAGCTAATGAACCTTATTGTAATTTTACAGTACAACTGTAAAATTACTAATAATTGGTCTTAATTTGTTAACAGCTGAACACTCACTCTAGCCAAAACATTCTTACTGTAGTTTGCTATTATCACTGTAAAGCTGCTTTGAAACAATCTATATTGGTAAAAGCGCTATATTTATAAAGGTGACTTGACTGTGTGTGTGTGTGTGTGTGTGTGTGTGTGTGTTGGCTCAGATCGAGATGGCCCAGAAGCTGCTGAACTCTGACCTGGCTGAGCTGATCAGTAAGATGCGTCTGGCGCAACAGTACGTGTTGACCAGTCTACAGCAAGACTACAAGAAGCAGATGCTAACCGCGGCTCACGCACTAGCCGTCGACGCCAAGAACCTGCTGGACGTCATCGACCAGGCGCGGCTGAAGATGCTGGCGCTCAACAGGCCGCTCTAGTTCCTCCACATGACCGGATCATCAGAGGAACACGGCGCAAAAAAACTGCTTTAAACGTTACAATACAGAAGCTACATAAACATTTTTACTAGAGATTTTCACCAGGAGAGGATATTGCAGAACATATTTTTGTTTTATAACCGTTAGAAGCGTCATGTTCGTTTTATTTTGTATCCAGAAATGAAGTCAGTCTTACTCAAACCTGCAACTGGAACTCTGAGCCGAGGCTCTCCAATAATCCAAAGGCTTATCAACACATTGTTTTGTATAGAGAGCCTAAGTCCCTCCCCTTCCAGCCGACCACCATGGGACCTTATTTCGGAAAAATATTGTATGGTAGTCAATGGCGAGAGACAACAAATATTTTGATCTCGTTTGAACTGTGCCCTGAATTACACATATGATGTTTGTCAATTTAAAAGATACATTTTAAAGTCAAGAAAGTCGCAGTTTGATGTAAAACTGTTGAGGTGTAAGACTGTGAAAATACGTAATTACAAAGACTACAAACCCCAAAGGCGCACATTTCCTCTCAATGAATGAAGCTAACTTTACTGAAGCTAACTTTACTGAAGCTAACCTTACTGATGCTAACCTTACTGAAGCTAACTTTACTGAAGCTAACTTTACTGAAGCTAACTTTACTGAAGCTAACTTTACTGAAGCTAACTTTACTGATGTTAACTTTACTGAAGCTAACTTTACTGAAGCTAACTTTACTGAAGCTAACTTTACTGAAGCTAACTTTACTGAAGCTAACTTTACTGAAGCTAACTTTACTGAAGCTAACTTTACTGAAGCTAACTTTACTGAAGCTAACTTTACTGATGTTAACTTTACTGAAGCTAACTTTACTGAAGCTAACCTTACTGAAGCTAACCTTCCTAAAGAAGCTAACTTTACTGAAGCTAACTTTACTGAAGCTAACTTTACTGAAGCACTGAAGCTAACTTTACTGAAGCTAACTTTACTGATGCTAACTTTACTGAAGCTAACTTTACTGATGCTAACTTTACTGATGCTAACTTTACTGAAGCTAACCTTACTAAAGCTAACTTTACTGATGCTAACTTTACTGAAGCTAACTTTACTGATGCTAACTTTACTGATGCTAACTTTACTGAAGCTAACTTTGCTGAAGCTAACGTCTGCCATTGTTTCTATAGTCTTCCGTTATAATCGTAACGTTACGCCGTCATGCCTGAGTGTTTTGTACCAGACTGCACACACACGAGCAGCGGATCTCGCTCGTTGTTTCGCATCCCGGGAGATGTAGTTCATTGAGCGATTTTCACATAAAACTAAATGTTACTCTTCTGTTTTATGACAAACTGCGACTTTCATAATTATCTTTTAAATTGACAAACATCATATGTGTAATTCAGGGCACAGTTCAGACGGAATAAAAAGATAAGTTGTCTCTCGCCATTGACTACCATACATATTTTTTCCGAAATAAGGTCCCATGAGCTGGAAGCGGAGGGGAGGGGCTTAGGCTCTCTAGTGCTGGCGTCAGACGTCAGTGATGGCGGCGCATCGAGGGCTCGTGCTCAACAACATCCTCTGAGAAACTCAGGGCTTCGTGTGCAAAACTCACCGTGACTCTAAAGCCAAACCACAGTCATATTTTTTTAAAGGAATCACAGCTGTTGTATGAAACTGCTCGACTAAGAAGGAAAATCAAGGCGCCCTGACGTGAGCACAATACGTCACGTCAGGGACAGAAGCGAATATATTAGTCACATATCAGTCACTTGAAGCACATAATGGTAAATTGATGTAATCAAAGCTGCCTTCTGATTTCATTTCCAAGGACTTTTATTCTGTAAAATCATGTTATTTTTTACCACACACTAGGGTTGAAGCGACCCCGTTGAGTTTGGACTTTTGTGTACAGAACAATCGTGAAATCCATGTTGTCGTTGGTATAAATTATTCTCAGGAAGAAGCAACTGTACAGATCTTTTAACTAATAAAATGTTATCATTATCTTTAGCTGTCTGTATCTTGGTCCTATCTCTGCTCGACTCGTATTCCTTTTGATAAAAAATTTTTGGGTTCGTATTTAAAGGCTGAACTGGTAATGATTGGGTTTTAAAAATTTTCCATTATAGTTGTTGAATTTTCTCTATGAAAATTAAAAATTTGAGCCACGTTTGGAAAGGAAAATGATTGTCTGAAACCAAAACTCCTGAACTGAACATGCTTTGCATAAAAGCATCTGACACAAAGGAAATATGGGCTTATTAAAGAATTGAAATGTATATTTAACAAAAAAACTAAGCATTATATCATAGGGAAATGTTTAACACTATAATATTAGTTATTTTAGGTGGCATTACTCGCATATCTAAGCCCCCAAACACAGAAAAAATGCTGAAAGCACTGGACAACAATATAGGTGTAAAAATATTTGTGGTTACGTGTTTGTTCCCTATAAAATACTTTAATTTCTACAGAAAAGGCGACAGGAATAGAAGAGTTTCCTTCATGTAAAGCATGAACATTACAAATGAACAGTATATTTGTTAAGAGTATTTACTAATCTTTGATAACATTTATAAAAACAACTGTTCATGTCAGCTCAGGACAATCAAATATCAAGATACCATGTTAGCAATGCACCACTAAATGTTGAAATGAACACTAAGATTAATAAATGCTTTAGAAGTACATTTCATTAGTTCATGTTATTAAATGAAGCCTTATTGTAGCATTACCCAATAAATACCTTAGCATATATTAGCGTTTCTACTGTTTTAAGAATTATCAGAAACAAAGTGAATCTAACCGACTTAAATTCTTTCTTACTAGTGAACGCTTTTATTAACTAGAACTAGACCCCAAACAACAGTGACACAAACATCATTTACAGTTTCAATTTTTTTTTATTAAAAACTGCTTTAATCAAAAAGACCGAAGCCCATGTCGTCATCAGACTCCTCTGACTCGTCTTTCTTCTCCTCTTTCTTCTCTTCCACCTTGGCTGTAATGCAAACAGAAGACGGGTTGAGAGTGTGAATGAGATCAGATGCAGGTGTGAAGCGTCTGAATGAGTGTGTGTGTGTGTGTGTTACCTGGAGCGTCTCCTGCAGGAGCGGCAGCAACACCAGCGGCAGCGGCAGGAGCGGCTCCTCCACCGGCTCCAACATTACAGATCAGACTCCCGATGTCAACACTGGCCAGAGCCTGAACACACAACATCACACTTACACTCCAACACATGCACTACTGAAAGGCACAGTTCACCCAAAAATGACAATTAGCCCATGAATTACTCACCCTGAAGCCATCCTAGGTGTGTATGGCATTCTTCTTTCAGACGTTATACGGCCGTACGCAAGTCGACTTGCGCCACACGAGTAACCCTGACGTAGATGTAGGAGCAGCGTGAGCTTTGACGCCTCTCGGGGTTCAAACACACAGGGCTGGGCAACTGCGCTCGTCATTACGTTGTGCATCAAGTTCAAGGGTTACTCTTTTGCCGCAAGTCGACTTGGGTAAGGCCGTCTGCCGGAAACTAGTTATTTTAGTCTATATTTTTCTTACACATACGCTCCCTTCACTTTAGAAGGCCTCCCCTGAGCCGTGTCGAGGACTTAAATCACGAATGGATAGATGCCCTTTGATGGACTTCCAAAAAAATATACCCATCGACTCACATTATAAGGCTTGGAAGAGCCAGGACATTTTTTAATACAACTCTGTCTGAAAGAAAAATGTCATACACACCTAGGGTGGCTTCAGAGTGAGTAATCATGGGCTAATTTTCATTTTAGCCCATGAAACTATCCCTTTATAAATCAACACTTAGGAAATTACATCACACTTACACTCCAACAGGTGCACTACTAAAACATCAACACTTCGAAACCAGATGCACTACTTAAATAACAATGCTAAGGTCCTCTGTAGAGCCGACTTGATAATTGTAGGTACAATGTTTCCCAAACATCCACATTTAACCATTTCCATCTCTTAGATGGATCTTATAGATGCAATGGCTGAGAAATACACTCACCTTAGCGAAGAGACCAGGCCAGAAGGGCTCAATGTTCACACCGGCCGCCTTGATCAGGGCATTTAGCTTGTCCTCCTGAATAACACAGATCAAGAACACATCATTTCATGCTTTCATTTGGATGCAACACAACAGAGTGATGGTATCAGATGCTAACATGGTACTGGCAATAAGAAAAACACATGGTAGTACCACGGTACAGTGTGAACTTGTGATACAACGCTATTCTTCCTAGAGTAAGATGTAAATACCATAATATAAATTTTGTTATCAAAGTATATGGTCAACAGAGGGTCATTATGCCACTTACTATAACTTAGTAGTGTTGTGATAAACATGGTACAGGAACATCAAGTGGTAATACTCTATACTGTATGATTACCGTCACAATCGCACATTTTACGACTTAGAGTAAATCACTTAAGTTGTTCTGAATACTAGTGTAAAAAAAAGTGCTCAATCTTAAAAAAGAGAAAGCGCGCGCGTCTTTTGTAGTTACTAACGTTCCCCACGCGTTCAAGCTGTTTTCACACACTATTTAGGTTCTAATAATAACACACTTAACATGTGCAGTAACAAACTAACCTATATACAAATGTAAATCTCTTAAAATCCCTAAATGTATGAGCGTCATATGTACACAGATAGTGTCAAGACAAGAGTCCCGGATGTCCATGTCGCGCCGTCAGCGCGCGCTCAAACCCCTCACACTCACCGTTACGGTCACTTCGTCATCATGGAGGATGAGCGCAGAGTAAATACAGGCCAGCTCGGATACAGATGCCATTGTTCTTTCAGCAAGTTAAGGTTTCAGACGTGGATGCCTAAATTTGACGGTGCTAGTCGCCGGATTCAAAGGCCTTAGCTTCGAGCGAAGAACCGAGCACCTCAAACACAGCGATGTCAGTGAACGGAAAGGGCCGAAAGGGGGCGGGGCGAGCCTTTATATAGCATAATGCGTCACTTCAGTGGGCGGGACTAACGCAGTGAAGAGAAGATGTGATTGGTCCGTTTGTTCTGTCAGTTATTTTTGACATCCGTCTGGTCATGAGATCGTTATATTTATTAGATATAACATTTAAATACAACTGGAAAAATATAAAAAGTTAAACATAAAATAAGAATGTTAGTTGTTGTTTTTTTTTACATGATAAATAAAATGTACATGGTATTTACATTGTACTTTAAAGTATACCATCCAGAAACATGGTAATACCATAGTACTTTTTGTTCGTTTTTTATAATGTATTTGTTTATCTTTATTAACACACAGTTGGTTCAGTAATGGTAATAATAGGTCGGTTACTGCTGCACTGTCATCACGGACAAGTAACATACAAAACTACATGCAAGAATAAAGGCAGTGGACGACATGGTTTGCTTAATAAAGTCTCTGTAATTAAGCAGTTGAATCACAGAAACACTTTTATTGGAATGGAACGCAAAGACAAACATACATCATACTCTCCCAACACACAAACAACAGTCATGTTGCTAAAATTAATTCATATTCGGAAACAAAACAGATAATTAATCTGAAACTCTGGTCTTTTGGCACCCTTGTGATGTGGTCTTAATTACAAAACACTTTTTTGAGACTGAATTAAAGGTCCCACCAAAATACATTCTGTAAATTTACACAAGCTTTTCATAGTTTTACTTCTTAACCTATAACTCAATATATAGCAACCGTTTGAACTGTGAAAGACGCTCCGACAGAAAGTAGCTGCTCAAAATCCTCTGATACTGGAGCAAAACTGAGCTCAAATAGACAAATGCAGCGTTGTCCTTCGTTTTTGAATCGGATGTCTGATCTCATGATAATGCTGAGCTGTCCTGTTGTGCCGATGTCAATCTTTATGGGATTTTCCTTTGGGCTCTTCATCGTAAGACACGCCGTACTCGTTCACTCTGGTTTTGTCCACCGGATAGAGCCTGAAAAACATCAACATCTCCTGCATCATCCGTACGAGTGCAAAGCCAGTTCAACATCAACGTCACACTATAAGGATCCTCACCATCTCTGATACAGGTACACGAGGAACACCACGTCATCTCTGAAACACGCCAGCCGGTGTGACGTGGGCATGGTGATGACGAACGCAAACACGTCATCGATAAACGTGTTAAAAGCCTGGGGAGAAAAACAAGTGTCAGATTATAAGAAAACTCAGTTAATGAAACTCAAACCTCCAGACAGACAATGATCTTTAGTTTTTGGTCAATAATTAATTTATTAATCGTAAAAACTAATATAATATAATTTTTTTATTAAATTGATAGACTTTATCTTAAACTGTATATAATTTCAGGATTATAAATTTGAGAAATATATTTTAAGATTTTTTATATTATATATATATATATATATATAAGTAAATATTTTATATAAATATATATTTTATAAAAGTAAATATATAATTAATATATAATATATAATTATTATTAATATGAATTGATAAATTTTATAAATATTTATTTATATAAGACACACTAAATAATTTATACAATTTATTTATAATTATTATATACAAAAATGAGGACAATTTAACCACTTTAATTTCACAAAATAACAGAAAAACCATTAAAGTGGTTAAATTGTCCTCATTTTTGTATATAATAATTATAAATAAATTGTATAAATTATTTAGTGTGTCTTATATAAATAAATATTTATAAAATGTATCAATTTATATTAATAATAATTATATATTATATATTAATTATATATTTACTTTTATAAAATATATATTTATATAAAATATTTACTTTTATATATATATATATATATATACTGTATATTTATATGCATTTTTTAAAGTTTTTTATATAGATATTTATAAAAACTAAACAAAATGCAATATATTTTATAATTGATCATAATTTATAAAAAAAAATCATGATACTGAGTACACATTACTTTAATGGTTTTTCTGTTATTTTGTGAAATTAATTTAAGTAATGTGTACTCAGTATCATGATTTTTTTTTTATAAATTATGATCAATTATAAAATATATTGCATTTTGTTTAGTTTTTATAAATATCTATATAAAAAAACTTTAAAAAATGCATATAAATATACAGTATATATATATATATATATATATATATATATATATATATATATATATATTTTTTTTTTTTATATAATGTACAATCATATAAAATATGGAAAATTGTTACATTGAAAACTAAATACCTGTTGTTTTCTGTTTTCATACTGGCAGTTTTTATACTCTATAGTTTAAGGGGGTTTAAAAAGCACTTTAAAAGCACTAATATCTGCCAAAACAAATATTGTCTCTTATATATCATGCATTATTAATGCAAACAGCATGAAAGAGGTTCACTGCGAACGATCGTCTCTCACCTTGTACATAAAGGCTTTCCAGGGCAGATGAGCGACTGATTTCATCTGTGAACACAAATGCATTGATTACAAACCCAAACATGAATCAAGCATCATTTCACGACTCTGAATGGAAGAGGTATTTTACACACAACAAACCTTGTAATTTACAAAGAGTTGAGGCAGCATAAAGAGGAATCCGAAGGCGTACACTCCTGAACGACAGCAAAAATTACATTTACATCTTTAATGTTTCTAAATCATTGAATCAGTCGAATAAAGCTACAAAATGCCACTTACCGTTGACTAAACTGTTAATAATCCAGGAGTACCAGCTGTGCAAACACATCAAATATTAATCATCTGTGCACCTCAAATAACTTTTTCAGCAAAACAAGTTTTAGCAAATGTAGTGGTGCACGATATATCGGCCGCCGATATAACATCGTCCGATATGGTCAATTTTTTACACATCGGTATTGTTCCGATGTCAAAATAGGGCCGATGTGAACAGGCCGATAATCATTCCTGTGTATTTGACGTGTGTGTAGATGTTAGTGCGGGGGTGGGGATGTTTGTTTTTGCACGAGCGCATACATTACAAGCGCAAGTCCTGTCAGTTTAAACATCAACCACAAGAAGACTGGAACTTGCGTTTTCTGTCAGCCTTACTAAGGCGTAGTTTTGTCCCGCCGAAGCCTTATTTGACCGGTGAGAGAACGAGCAGAGAGAGTGAAAGCCCCGGTCGCGCGCGCGCCGTCTTCAAACTGTCTTTCTCTCTCTCCCTCCCTCACGCATATTAATGAATTTAGTTGACTGAATATCGTTGAGAATACACGATGGTAAAGGGTCGGAAGACCGAAGTTATTTTTTTTCTGAACGAACGCTGGTTGTGAATTGTGCTAAAATAACGTTGCCTTATCTTCTCTGAAAAGCTTTCCACACATTCAGATGACAAACCACACTTTCAATAAACAAAACAACAACTCTATCTAGTGATGAAATGTTTTCTGTGTTGAGACAAATCTTGTGCGATGTCCTAAACTGCCGGGACAATCACACAACGTGTGCCGTGGTCCGTTAATGACACGTCCGATTCGCGAACTAATGACTCCTTTGAACCGATTCACTTTAATGAATGGTTAAAACAACTGATCTGTCCAACACTGAACTCAAGAGACATAAATCGGAAACACTTTACAATAAGTCCATTTATTAAAGTCTAGTTAACTACATTAGTTATCATTCTATTAATATTAGTTTCTATGCGGATTTAGTCCATGACAAAACCACCCCAGTCATTCTAGAAGGATTCATTCTTTCCAAATAGAGCTTCAAGTCATCTGGTGAAATCGTTTTTATATCGCAATGTATATCGCAGAAAAAGAAAATATCGCAATGTCATTTTTGACCAATATCGGGCAGCCCTAATCCTCGCTATGTGTTTTCTATACAGAGATATCGACATCCGTAAATTTCGGTATCGGCCATAACAGCAATATTAATATCGGTTATCAGCCACAATTTTCACATCGGTGCATCACTAAGAAAATGTGACTCTTCACCTTTTGTACTTGACGAAGACGAGAGCGTAGCCGGCGCCGCCGAGGCACAGAGGATACAGCAGATAGGACAGGTACTTCATCGCCTGAGGGACAAACAAGACTCAAACGTGCAATACTGAGATACATCAACACATAATCATAAGGCTGCGTTCTAGAGCTTGTGCTCACCAGTGTGTCATATTCCCCTGTTCGTTTCTCAGATTCGTCCTGTTTCCCAAACTGAAGGACAGATCGGGAACAATTCACAGTTAGAGAATCATCCCTGCTTTTAGTAACAAGACGATTCAGAGCAATAAAGAAGAGAAACCATAACAGTTTACCAGGAATGTGGGAGTCAAGCCCCTCCATATGACGTGGATTTTAAAAGCCTTTTTCACTTTCCACACCTGAAATTAATATACAAACATCATTTGTAGGTGTAATTTCATTATGTCCATTAGACTGAAAGAAATCTGCAGTAAAAAGCACAAAGACAGGAGTGAGACTGACTGTACCTCTATCAGAGAGCCGACCCCAGCGGGAATCAGGACCAGGAGACTCGTCTGCTCGTCCAGCAGATACAGGAAGATCACGATAGTGCTGAAACACCTCCACAGCACTGACACACACACACACACACCTCACATCAGCACAGGCACACACATCCAACAGCCCGATACATGCTAACAAACTCACTGAGCGATCGCGGCCATCCTGTGATAACCGTCTGATTATTATACACATTTATGAATAACGATAAAATGGAACAATTATCAAACACAAATGAAACTGTTTATACCTTGAGGATAATTTAATAAAATGTTAATATTACATTAATTTATTTTAATACAATATTTATATTTATCTTAATTATTATTCATATTTTAAAAACCGTATGCATGTTTTATTTTATTTATATATATATATATTACATTATACTGTATATATGATTATTTTTGACATTTGAGTACAAATAAAATGTAACAATTATTTTAAAAAACTATAAAACATTAATACATTATAAAAAAAAACTTAATAAAGAAAACAATTATTTAAAAATGTAAATTATTACAAAATTAAAAGCCATATCTAAAAACTGTATATACTTTGAGGACAATCTGATAGTGGTTATTATATTAATAAAAAATATACATAATACGTATATATATATTATATACCGGTATCTTTTTTTGAATTAAAATAATTTTTGTTAAAATTACATATATATATAAAAATACAATAATTGATAACATTTTTTTATAGTTATTATGTATAATATACATACTTAAGGACAATTTAACCACTTAAATTTAAATTTGACAAGATAACAAGACAATAAACAGCCTTTCACTTCCTCAACAACACTTTGCATGTATTCGTGTGAAAGGAGGGTTATAGTTCACAAACCGGCTTTGCTCGACATTCCCACCATGCTCTTCTTATGCTTCCAGAAACTGATATCATTTTTGAACGCCAGGAAGTCAAACAAAAGCTGGGCAGAAACACAGTAACGTATGAAATATAAACCCGCTCAGACTCGATTAAGACGATGTGATCGGTGTAAAACACATGATCTTACATGGAAAGCGGCCACAAAGAAGGTGAGGGCGAGGAAATACAGGTTTGTGTCCACAAATATTCCCTTGATTTCATCCGCATCCTTTTCAGTGAAGCCTAAAATACAAAGGAAAAATATCCCTGTGACTTTTATTTTCAATATTAATGTGATTTTACATAATTAAAGTGTTTATCAGTCAGATAAATAAATTATATGATGGACATATAATTTATCTAAATGAATAATAGTATTATTACTACATTTGATTCATTACATTTGATATTGCCGTTTCAGATCTTTTATAAAGTAATAAACCACTTAAGGCCACGCAATTAATCAGGGTTTTTTTTATGTTTGAATTTTTGCATATTACATTTTTTAATAAATATAGTATAAAATAACTGTACATCTTGTTTATTAATACTTCTATGCATATATATGTACATATATATAAGCATTTTAATAACAACCCTATTACATTTTTTTTTTTTTTTTTTTGCATGTATAAGTATGTGTCTATATACAGGGAATTTATCAAGGTTTAAATGGTTTGACGTGAAATTAAGGGCCACAATGATAAAAAATAAAATAAAAAAAATAGGGTTATTAAAAATTGTTTTTAAAAAATCATTGTGGCCCTTAATTCCACGTCAAACCATTTAACTTTGATAAATTCCCTTTAACGCCGCCTTGCATGGCTTATTGCTTAAATTACCCATGAGTCTGCAGACCCTTACCGAACTGTTGCAGTGAATAGACGGCGTCCTGCATGTGTATCCAGAAGCGCAGTTTCCCCAGAGCGATGGAGTCGTACGAGATGGTCAGAGGCAGTTCAGTGGAGCTGCTGTTGATTTCCTGCAGTAAACACAGTCACACACACACACGTTCACTACAGGAGATAAGAGAAGACAGCTGCAATGTAGAGAATTAAAGACGCAGTACCATCAGATCCTTCACTCGGTTACTGAGCTCGTCCACAAACAGCAGCGGCAGGTAAATCATCTTCCTGCCGTTCTGATACCTGAGGACAGAAAGAGATGAAAATCATGACCAAAATCTTGAGATATGAGATTTATCATCACAAAAACTGTATAATCACACATCTCTATGTATAAAGTTACATATATATTATATCTAACTTTATCCACATACAGGTGAAACTCGAAAATGTGAATATCGTGCAAAAGTTCATTTATTTCAGTAACTCAACTTAAAAGGTGAAACTAATATATTATATAGACTCATTACATGCAAAGTGAGATATTTTACGCCTTTATTTGTCATAATTTTGATGATTATGGTTCGCAGCTTATGAAAACCCCAAATTCAAAATTGGAATATTGAGAAAAGGTTTTCCTAAGCTGTAATCCATAATCATCAAAATTATAACACATAAAGGCTTGAAATATCTCACTTTGCATGTAATGAGTCTATATAATATATTAGTTTCACCTTTTAAGTTGAATTACTGAAATAAATGAACTTTTGCATGATTTTCCAGTTTCACCTGGACATACAAGTGATATATACTTTTGCAAATTTAAATTTCCTGATTTTTTTATATTGTTGCAAAATGTGAATATATTATCATCCAGATCTTTATATAAAGTTGAATATACTATAAGTATGTCAAAGTTTATCCACACACATATAATATACTTGCATAGAGTGATATATACTATATAGCAAATCTCAAATGCTTATGCCATACAAGGCATGAAGGTATTAATCTATTATAAACATTAACATGACTTTCTGTAAAGCTGCTTTGGAAGTGTGTGTTTAGTGAAAAGCACTATAATAATACCTTTTATTTATAGGCACCTTTCAAGGCATTCAAGGACACCGTACAACATTAAAGGAAATCAGTAAAATACAAAGCTATGCAAAAACACAGACATACAGACCAAACATAAAATCAACAAACCAAACAATCAAATCACTTAAAGCTATTATAAACTGATCCGTTTTAATCTGAGCTTTAAAAAGGGCTATAGCAATACATTTGACTTGTCTTGACTCTTGACAATAATCACTTATGCTTTTTAAACGTGGTAAAATCACTGTAACGCATGGCGACTCTCTCACGGCTTGTTGTTGTATCTTGAAAGAGCCGCTGGATGTGTATGATATGAAGAACTCACACTCTCATGTAGCGGTGCACGTCTCCAGGAAGAGCCTCTCGATCAAACTGGAAGTTTTCGGACACGACGTTCAGCGTCAGACGAGAGCGCCAGTGAGAAACGGGCCGCTCCAGATCCGACTCGCTGCTCTGCTTCTGCTGATCCGGACTCTGGATAGCAATCGGATTCATTTGTATAATGCAAACACAGCTCTTAGTTCAGGTGAAGGAACTGGCCCAGCAAGCAATTTTGCGTGTAAAAGACGTCTAATAGCCGTCCAAACAGCCCAGACGTCTAGAACAAGGCAACATTTGGGCTGTCAGTGAAAGTCTAATAGACGTCTGAACCATCGCCCAAGAATAGACTAGTCATCAATTAGATAACAAAGAAATAAAATGAAACGACTAGTCTATTCTTGGGCGATGGTTCAGACGTCTATTAGACTTTCACTGACAGCCCAAATGTTGCCTTGTTTTATAAAACGGATAACGTTAGTTATGTTCCTTGATTCTGATTGGTTGAGCCCCGTTCGTAGCCGTTGTAAATGACTCAAACACACACCTGTGACCGCATTAGATTAGTGTTATACACACACACACCTATGACCGCATTACATTGGTGTTACACACACACACAAACACACCTGTGACCGGATTACATTAGTGTTACACACACACTTGTGACCGCATTACATTAGTGTTACACACACACACACACACACACACACACACACACACCAGTGACCGCATTACATTAGTGTTACACACTCACTTGTGACCGCATTACATTAGTGTTACACACACACACACACACACACACACACACACACACACACACACACACACCTGTGAGCGCATTACATTAGTGTTACACACACACACACCTGTGAGCGCATTACATTAGTGTTACACACACACACACACCTGTGACCGCATTACATTGGTGTTACACACACACACAAACACACCTGTGACCGCATTACATTAGTGTTACACACACACTTGTGACCGCATTACATTAGTGTTACACACACACACACACACACGCACACACACCAGTGACCGCATTACATTAGTGTTACACACACACTTGTGACCGCATTACATTAGTGTTACACACACACACACACACACACACACACACCTGTGAGCGCATTACATTAGTGTTACACACACACACACACCTGTGAGCGCATTACATTAGTGTTACACACACACACACACCTGTGAGCGCATTACATTAGTGTTACACACACACACACCTGTGAGCGCATTACATTAGTGTTACACACACACACACACACACCTGTGAGCGCATTACATTAGTGTTACACACACACACACCTGTGAGCGCATTACATTAGTGTTACACACACACACACACACACACACACACACACCTGTGAGCGCATTACATTAGTGTTACACACACACACACCTGTGAGCGCATTACATTAGTGTTACACACACACACACACACACACACACACACCTGTGAGCGCATTACATTAGTGTTAAGGTCCTTTCACACTGGACGCGATTTTGACGCACGAGTAATTCACGCGATGGTTTTATTTTTTGATCAGCTGTTTGTGTAATGAGTGCTTCCACACCGAACGCGAATGTGCTGCGGCGAAAAAACGACTTTTATTTATTTCGCTTTGATGTCGATTTTTTTTTTTTACTTTTGAGGCGATAGAAAAGGCTTCAGCCAATCACATACAAGGAAACAAAGGTGACGTCACAACAACAATGACGGATCGACATAATATGTAATGTCCCATAATTAATGGCCCTACTCGAAGCTGCCAGATCAGACAAAAAATATAAATTCAAAATGCACTGAATCCGGCAAGAACGCATTTAATCTTTAGTCTTTCCTAATGGAATTTATGCGCTTATTTGGAAATGGGCTTTTTATTTTTTTTTTACTTAATTATTTAGATTAAATAGACATGTGCTGTTAAAATAACTTTTATATTATTAGTGACGTGCACAGCGCCGGTCAGCGCCGTCATTAACATTTTTATAAAGCCTATTAGCAATTTAAAGCATGTTAACATCACTGCAAAAAGACATCTAATATAAAATCTATATTTTTTCACCGATTATAATAATAGCAAGTTCTCTCCCTCGTGTCCCGCAAAATCAGGTCTGTTGTCCTGCAACAGAGCAATAGCCAGGTGGTCACCCTTATCGGCGCGAATGTGTTGTAATGTTGAAGCTCTGAGCGTCGCAAATTCGCGTCGCGGCTGATGTGAATGGTTTTGACGCGAACTATTCGCACGCGAACTATTCGCTTTTCCGTTACGCGTCCGGTGTGAAAGGGCCTTTACTGCGCGACTGCCGTTTGTGATGCTTTGTTGATGCATGCGTTGCTTGGCAACCTCTTTGAAACTACATTGCTTGGCGGAGGAATAAATGTGTTATAATATAAAGTTATATTTTTTGTTGCTGGTGTTTATTTTATGAATAAAATAAATATTAAAATGAATATTTTTAGGAGTAACCGTTTTATAAAAGCAATAAGCCCCTTGAAGCCGTGATTTACAGTGAATTTAGAACAGCTAAGGGGGTTTTAGGCACTAAACGTCATAGCTAACAACGCTAAATTCACTGTAAATCACGGCTTCAAGGGGCGTATTGCTTTATTAGACGTCTGGGCTGTGTTTGGACGGCTTTTAAACATAAGATAGCTTGCTGGGATGTTTGCTGGGGGTGCAGCTCACCTGTGGGTCGTCCTGTCCCGTGATCAGGCTGATCTCGGGAGGCTTCGGCATCATGTATGTGGTCAGTTGCGTGACAAGATGCACCTGATGCGGATCCTGCCATGGCGTGACTCCAGCCTGGTGCACAAACACCATAGCGTACAGCGTGCCGTTCTTGCGTGTCTTCTTCGGCAAAGACACGTTAATTAACCTTAAAAAGACAGAAGTATAACTGCGAGAAAGCAAATCTGGTAAGCAATAGTTGTCTAGAAAGCACACAAATGACGCCCTACAGGACAGCAATGCAGAGTAACAGTGATGTGATGAGTTACTACTGTAGATCCCATGGCTTTCCTGTACCTCTCAAACCTGGTGTTCACATCAAACTCTTCCTCTCTGTGGATCAGACTGTGTCCTCCGTCAGCGTTCGGTCTCAATGCAGTGTAGACGCTGAGCTGAAGAAACACATACAATATATCACTGTTATTGCATATCTTCCTATTGTTTACTGAAATATATTTTGTACTGTATAATGCTGATTATATATGTCTGCTAATTTTCAAACTGGAGTCCAGGGGAAAAGATTAAATACAAATAAATAAATTATTATCTAAATAAATAAATAAATAGGGTTAGAATTAAATAAAATCGTATTAAAATAAATTAATTAATTAATAGAAATTGAATTCGAATAAAATACATAAATATATAAATAAATTAAAATTAATTTTAAATCACATTTAAATAGATAAATAAATTAAAAATATATATAAATTAATAAAATGAATAAATACAATTTAGATTAAAAAATAAAATTGGAATAAAATAAAAAATATATTAAAATACATAAATATTTAAATAACTTCTATATAAATAAAAAGATAAATAAATGAAATTGAAAAGAACTTATAAAACATCGAACAGCGCAGTGCTATAATGAGTAGAACATTTTAATAATTAACTTAATAGAAACTAAATATTTCCCAATTAATACTTTAGACATATTTATAATATTAGTTTATCACAGTATAAACTGGGTCTTTATACAAGAAACTACATTCAATTTTTGAATAGGGGACCTCTAGGAAGATGACCTGGGGTCCGTGGCATCTAAAAGATTGAAAACACCTTTCTCACATTTAATATTACATAAATTCATATTTCTGTTATTTATTCATTTATAGTGCGCATCGTTTGATAGATATTATGTCCATCCATTAAGACCTGCATGGGCCTGTTTTCAGTGGTTTCACATGCATTGTTTATAAGATAAGTTGTAAATACACACATATAACAGCAGCGCATGAGAGTCTCACCTGCAGTCGAGGTTTGCCGGCCAGGTAAGGTGAGATACAGCTGTCAGTTCTGGGGTTTTCGCAGGGTTTAGTGTACACGATCCCATACATGACCCAACATGTGTGCAGCACATACAGGAGGAACACCCCCACGATCAGGCTCGTGAACGAGGTTTTAGGAAACATCATCAGGGCATCAATGCCAGCACACAGATTCAGTGGACAGACCTGAGCAGATGCTGCTGATCAACATGCTGTTGGACGGGAAATAATGATGAAGAACAGGATTAGATCAGCTGTCAATCAGTCCTGGTGCACTGCCACTAACACACGTCACTCTAAACACACACATTATAACATCTGCAGTCTGTTATTCTGAAGTTTGATCCGGTTTTCACTCCAGCATCCTCAGAAATCCCGTGTAAAGTCATCGGTGATTCCCCATGATGAAACGCACGCGTATAATTCCTTTAATTTAACCCTCGATTCAATTTTGACGTGATGTTTCAATGAGCGCTCATTTCCGGGATTCACTTCCTGTTGCGGGGTTGCCAGATTTAAATTAACTCAACTATTTAAATCGCAATTAATTTTGCTGTTTTGACCAAACAAAAACAATGTAAGTTCGTTAAAACCTTTAAAAACTATTTATTACTACACTTATTCGGAGGTCCATAATCCATCCGTTGATATAAAGACTTTTAAATGTATTATCATAATAAAAAAATATATAAAATAATATTCAACCTCTTTTTTAGTCACATAATATATTATTTACAATTAAAGTTACATATAAATAAGATTTTATACGTATTTTCTAATGTGTGTAAATCTTCTGTTGATTGTGTGAGTGTAGTGGCAACACTTGCATCGAGTGTTCTGCTTCCGCTTCCCACAGGAAGTGATTCCTCTCATTGCTCTGGTAGCGTCCGACGCTTTTTTGTCGTTTTGCGCTATAATTTTTTCTCACTTCGGTGGAGGATTTTCACTCAAAGTCCACCGCCAGCATGAAACTCGTCAGGTAATAAACTTCTATAGGTCTCATATAATCAATATCCACAAAGTATCTGCAACGACATGCAATATAATTGAATGGATGGCGTCAGATTTGATGTAGCTGTTGGTTAGCTGTTAGCTTCAACAGGCGGGAATGAATGAATGTGTTTGTTTGTTTGAATTTCTGTCTTCATTACTGCCGTGTTTTAAACGCAGCTCTGTGTTTAACTTACATGTCGTGGGTTTATCCCTGGATTAATGAAATTATGCATTTGGGACATTAGTTTGTACATGCTGGGCCTTAAATCTAACAAACGCAGCAACAAAAACAACTACTTTTAAATGCCAGTAACGTTTGATGTAGCTTTTACTACAGATGCAATCTGCTAAATACAAATATTTTATGTTATTATGCAAATGTTATACAATTAAGTGTATAGGTTTAAACTAAGTACAATTTCGCAATCAAGATTCCTACAAATATATGACAAAACAACGAAGACACACGTTAGTGGATTTGACGAAATGCCTCAAATGTGATGTTTGTAAGTTACTACTGTAAGATCTGTTTGTTGTTATGATGAGTATGTGCTTCAGTCTTTGTTTTTGATTGTAATCCCACAGGTTTTTGATGAAACTGAGCCATGAAACAGTCACCATTGAGCTGAAGAATGGCACACAGGTTCATGGCACCATTACAGGTAATTATGATTTAAAATAATGCTAAGTGGGACAAAATATTAATTATTACACTGCTCTCAAGGGATCTGCTTCAAATTTGTATCGTCTTAAACACAATTCTTAAAGGGATAGTTCACCCAAAAATACAAATTATCCCATAATTTACTCATCCTAGGTCTAAATGACTTTCTTCTTTCAGCTGAACACGGTTATAATAACTATCTCGGCTCTTCCCAGCTTTGTAATGGGAGTGAATAGAGCCTGAGTTTTTCAAGCTCCAGAGAGCACATCCATTCATCATAAAAGTAATGCATACGACTCCAGAGGGTTAATAAAGGCCTTCTGACGGGAAGCGATTGTAGGACAAATATCCATATTTAAAACTTTATAAGCTATAATCACTGGCTGTACACACGTTCATGAGAGTCAAGTTCTGGTGGAAGGGTGACCTCTGACCCCACATACAATATAGGTGTAGCGTAAGCTCAGGTGAGAATTTACAAACACAGAAGCGCAGAGGATAGAGCCAGACAAAACACTGGTCACAAATTCAGTCTAAAACAAGACAAATGTCAGGTTTTTGATATAAGAGAAGAGGAGCTACGTCATTCGTGGGGTCAAAGGTCACTCTTCCGCCGGGACTCGGCTCTCAAACTCTGAACGCATGTACGGCCGTTGCCGGACGCCAGTGATTATTGCTTTTAAATATGTATATTTTTCTCACAAAACGCTTCGTTTCAGAAGGCCTTTATTAACCCACTGGAGTCATATGGATTATTTTTCTGATGGATAGATGTGCTTTTTTGGAGCTTTAAAAACTCTTGACTATTCAATGCCATTGCAAAGCTGGGAAGAGCCAGGATATCTTTTAATATAACTGATTTTGTTCATCTGAAAGAAGAGAGTCATATACATCTAGGATGGAGTGAGGGTAAATTATGGGAGATTTTTGAGTGCACTATTACTTTGTTGAACGATGGCTTTACACTTTCTCTTTGAATCGTATGAACAGGTGTGGATGTCAGTATGAACACTCACCTCAAAGCTGTGAAGATGACCCTGAAAAACAGAGAACCCACTCAGCTGGAGTCCCTCAGTATCCGCGGCAACAACATCCGCTATTTCATCCTGCCGGACAGTCTTCCTCTGGACACGCTGCTGGTCGACATCGAGCCGAAGGTCAAGTCAAAGAAGAGAGAGGCTGGTGAGTTACGGAAAATATTATCTAAACTGATCGACTTTGAAAATCATGCATTGATTGATTGTCTATGAAAATGTATAATTGTTTTCCTTCCCGTTCTTGCAGTTGCTGGCCGCGGTCGAGGAAGAGGACGGGGTCGCGGCAGAGGAAGAGGACGTGGTCGCGGTGGGCCGAGGAGATGAACATCTCAAGCCACTGTACATTAGTGCGCTTTGTACAGCATTTTTTTGTTCTTTATTTGGAGAATATTTTGATTCTGACTTGTTTGCATTTTGTACATTAAATTCATTTCTTTTGAAAGCTGTTTTTGAGTCTTTTGTTTAAGTGCTGAGCTGTTTGTGCTAATACAAGGCCAGTGATGATTCTGGTTATTTTTCCACATTCTTATCAATAAACTGCTTGATTTAACTTGTCTAATTGTGTACTGAAGAATGTTCGTTTTTTTATTTTTTTTATTAAAATATAATGGCTAGTGTTGGGGTCTGATTTTTTTTTTCAAAAAGTGAGTTTAAACATTACTTAAATTAAATTGCTGTTCAGTTTATTCAGTGTATTTGTTGAAGTTGCTACTGAAAACCTTTACGTTCACCATCAGGTATCCTGAGTGTGCTGGTCATGGGAAATTGAAATGCAAGGGTTAGATTACAATTTTAATAATTCGCTAAGACACTTTTCTCATGTTCAAATTTCTGGAAACTGTGATTCAAAATGTCTTTACATTTGTATAACATTTCTTTGGCTTACAATTTATGTACCCCAACATTTCGTAAACGTCGCTTTTACACCTTTCTAGTTTTAGCGCGAAAGAGTAAGTGGGACTTTTATTCTGAAAATTGTGGTCAGGGGTCAGTTCTCCTGTTTAGCAAATCGGGTTCATTTCAATGAGTCGATTCAAACCTTTTTGCGTTTTGTTCAAAATGATAGTTGTTTGTTAATTATCATTAATTGTGTTTTTACCAAATACAGTGAACAAAATTGTTCGCAGTTCCCACATCAGTATAATTTTTTTATTTCCTTATAAAAGATTCCGAGTCATTCGTTCGAAAGAATCGGCTCACAGGAACGAGTCCATAGCTAAGGTTATGAAAGTCCTCAGGGCTTGTTTTTCTCCCCGTTACATTTCTATAAACACGGCGTTAGTGAATATGTCATCCAGGGGTTTTTTCATGTATTTTGCCTATGGCAGTAATTTACTGAAAGAGAGACTACAACTGAAAAACCCATCAGCTGTGTTTCACTCCGTCGGCAGGATACAGGTAAACAAACACATTATTTGATGAATAATTACCATATTATTCTGTTAATGAAAGGACATAAGCACATAGTACAACAAACTTATATCCATAGAAGTCGAGTCTACGTTACATTTACCTTGTTGGTACCAGGTTACTAGTGAGTGTAACTGCGATAAAATTGTGGAGAAATTTCATTTGTCACTGTCATAAAAACAACCAATTAAAAATAAAATAGAAAGGTTTTGTAAGGAAATTGCATTTTAAAACAATCGTTACCATGGTAAATTTGTGTGCATTTAAAAAAAAAATCTATATAATTACTTGTAGAAAGGGCCAATTTATACTGTGAATTATATTATTTGGAAAATATTTCGTTTCTATTATTTTAATTAAAATGTTCTATTCGTCATAGCAGTGTACTTTTGAATCTAGTATTTATTTAAATTTAGTCTTTATTTATTTCAATCTAATTTAAATTTGATTATTAGGGCCTAAGCACCGATGGTGTGAGGACCCTCTTGGAATTGCTCTGTTTATTATTATTTTATTTTTTAGGCTTGTCTTTAAAACATATTGTAAATAATTGTAATCACAAACAAAAAAAACTATCATGATGCACCCTGTTAATCTTTGACGAACCTTGAAATGCATTGTAGACATTATAATGTGTTGTATACTATGGTACATAAGTAGGCCTATATTAATTATGCAGTATTTCATTGTGTTATTCTGTCTTATACTTCTCCTTGTACTGTGTCCCAGGACTACAGGCTGGATTTCGGTCTTTGGGGCGACTGCACGGACTGCTCTTGGCACGGTGGAGTCGCATCCATACAGGAGAGTGAAGGAGACGAGGTGTGGGGGGTCGTGTGGAGGATAGGCGACCAAAACCTGCCCAGTTTAGACCGGTGAGATCACCTGCCATTGTGATGACTGCCAAAATCACTTGTATTTATGTATTGTATCAGTATTGTATTGTATAGTGCACCCTTTCCACGGAATAAGAACAAACTCAAATCAGTATTTCATGTCAATTTATTTATTTTGTAAGTAGCTGTGTAACATTCTTGTTTACTGCATATTTTCTTCTATATACATATAGTGGAAAAGTTAACTGTTTAGATGGGTACAACGGGGATAAAGGCACACCTTAAGAAAAATGTGCCTTTTACTAATCTAATACAATAGTGTATGATAGGATACACTTAAAAATCTTATAAATGTATGAGGTAGCAAGGTGGGCCTTTTACCCTGCACACGGGGTAAACAGCATGGGGTAAAATACACAACGTTTTGATACAAAACTGAAGTAAAATGTTTTGAATAAGTTAATAATTGTTCGAAGAATTCGAATTTTCCTGTTTTATTGTAAAAAAATAATAATGTTTGTTGTAATGTGAGCACTGAAGAAAAAAAAATGTGCTGAAACTTCTGCTCATGCTTGTCTAGATTTAAATTCATGTGCAACTTGCACTTTTTGCACCATGCAGTTTATAAAATAAATACAAAATCGCAAGACTTAATTAGCCTCGACTGAATTCAGTGTTCGGTCTGCAATTTTCTTGTTTGTTTGCAAAGGACAGAAACAAAATTATATAAAAAAGTAAAGATTCTGAAAGCATTAAATTAGATCCCATAATAATTTAAAATAGCTTTACAGTAGTAACCACAAATTATATTTTATTATAAGATATGATTAATATCACATTTTTAAATGATTGGTTTTATTATAAATATGATGATTATCTCTAAGGTGGACACCCAACTTAATATATGATATTTACCATCTGAATCTAGCCATATCAGCAAAGGGAAAAGTCAGCCATATTATCAGTTAATTATTGTGCCCTGACAGCAGGGGCGCCTTTTACCTCAAATAGCATGCTTTTATATATTCTGTCTTCAACGAGCCCAAAAGGGCCCACGTCACTCCTCTGTTCATCTCTCTGCACTGGCTACCACTCTCTGCTCGCATCAAGTTCAAGGCTTTGACGCTTGCTTACAGATTGACCACAGGTTCAGCCCCCTCCTACTTCCACTCACTACTACAAGTGTACATCCCTACCAGAAGCCTACGATCGGTCAATGAGCGACGGCTCGTGGTACCATCACAGCGGGGCACAAAATCACTCTCCAGGACATTCTCATTCACGGTTCCATGCTGGTGGAATGATCTCCCCACCGTCATCCGGAATGCAGAATCCCTGACAGCATTGAAAAGGCAACTGAAAACTCATCTCTTCCGGGAGCACTTTACATAAAAAAATAAAAAATTAATAAAAAAAAAAAAAAAAAAAAAATCCTTTCCTTTAAATCCTCGCTTGCCTGGCTTATGCTACTCCGAGCAATGTCTGAACTTTGTATTTTGAGCACTTCTTGCGTTGTTTTTGCCTCTTCACGATGACTCGCTTGGTTTAGTCCTCAATTGTAAGTCGCTTTGGATAAAAGCGTCTGTTAAATGACTAAATGTAAATGTAAATGTTATTGAAAAAAAATTGGTTTATTTACATTGAACAAAACAGAAAAACATTAACTAGAACTTTTTTCTCAAAATATAGTCAACAATTTTATAGATTTTCATATACTACATAAATTTTCATATACTACATAAATCTACAACATTTAAAAAAAACATTAACTATTAGATTAAATTAGCTGTCCAGTGTCCACAATCCTGTCAAGGATCAGCCAGATCTTCAAAAATGGTTGTTAAAAAAAGTGCTGAGGTGAACTTTTGTGCCATCTAGTGGTTTGAAGATGAATAAAGACAAATGCGTATTTTACCCCGGTGTGCCTTTATCCCCACTGTAACCCACATAAAAGAGTATACACGTGCATGTGCTCCAGACAGGAACAGGTTCATGAAGGAGTGTACAGCCCATTAGAGGTCAAAGTAGAAACTAAAGAGGAGCTGGTACTCTGTCGGACGTACAAGATGAACAATTTCAGACCCTGTCCAACTTCACCACAGTATAAAAAGGTACATTTTACTGCCCATCATAAGCCTGACTGACCAAAACAAATCATAACTGGATCATGTGCTTTAACTGGAGATTTAGATGTTCTCAATATACGTGTGTTTGAACGTATATTGGTTTAAAGGGGTCCTATTATGCTTTTTCACTTTTTCAAATTTAGTTAGTCTGTAATGTTGCTGTTTGAAGATAATAAAAGACCTGTGAGGTTACAAGTCCACTCCAAAGGGAGATATTTAATTTAACAGAATCCACTTTCCAAGAACTACAACTAACGACCAGTTTTGACTACGACTTGTTTTTTCTGAATCTTATGAAGTCACAATGTTCCTCATTTAAATAATCTCTGCCCACGGAATAAGAGGTTAAAAAAAAGAGGTTGAGGCCTGGTTGAGCTGCGCTAGAGAAGATGGCAAAGAGAGTCTTTTTTTTCACCCCGTTTCCAAAACTCACTGGTTTAACCATCCTAAGGCTGGCGAACTTAGAGAGGTTATTTCGCGCCGAAATCAATATTGCTGATGAGATCTGGAGGAAAATATCTAGTGGAAAATGAGAATGTTACGAAAATAATAATGCATTACTTTGCACTTGTATAGTCTTTTATTTTGGAATTTTAAGAGCAATAAACATATATTGCAATGTTAAGGAATTCATGTTTTTTTTTCATTCAGATATTTAAATCAACATGTATAAAGTGCTATTTATCAATTAATGGGGAGATAATCGACAATCGAATCGGACTGGAAAAATGAATCGTTAGATTAACCGATGCATCGAAAAAATAATCGCTAGATTAATCGTTAAAAAAATTATCGCTTATCCCAGCTCTACAGCTAACCATAACAAATTTCATATTTCGGAAGGAGGGGCGTCATTGAAGCAGGAAATAAACAGTGCGTTCAGGCCAGACTGTGGAGAGAGGTGTTGTAATAATGTTAAATATGTGGAAACTTTTTTTTTTTTTTTTAAACAATCTACAAAATCAAGACTTTGTAAAAGGGCATAATACGACCCCTTGACGATTTTAGACCATGAACATCTATGACTGTCAAGATGCATGACTATCATGAAAAGTGTCAATGGTGAATCTCTTATTCATATGATTGTTTATCTCGTCCTATTCTTCATCTAGGTTGTGTGTTTAGGGGCTCAACAGAACGGCTTGCCTCAAAATTACATACAGAAGCTTCTGGCATTCGAGACAAACAACTACAGCGGCACTTCCATACTGGACCAGATTACAGACATCGAGAAATGACCTGCAGGAAGTTATGCTTATTTGTACCTTATTTATCAAGTCTGCTATTAATAAATGCACAGATTTTAACCAATGCATTGGATTGAAATATGCTGTAATTTGGTTTGAACAGAAGATACACAAAGTTTCAAACAATATTATTATGTTAAATGGGGAACCAGTATAAATGTCAACAGGAATAAATTATTTCTCTGTTTGATTTTGGATCAAGAATTGGATTATTGTGAAAATTGTGATGATCACTATGGGTTTGTGTCTGTTGATTCTGTTGAATGTGATGTGTCTGTAGTGGCTTTTTGTTCACCATCTGCTGATCCAGAGAAGCTCAGCGTAACATCTAAAACCTTAAAGTGAAACACAGACAGTCAAACGTGTGCAACATTAATACATGATCCGCTTAAGAACAACTAAAACAAGCTATGCACTACTATAGTGAGATAAAATAACCCTATGATTTATGATGTCAACTACAGTAGATTGGAGGTTTAAACCCCCTTTTAACCATTCAGCATTGGACATTTGACTCTTATCCATAATAATACTTACAATCCTGTTTGTCGCATTACTTTATTTATGATAATGAAAGTGGTGATACATATTTACAATTATCTTTTTAAAATGCCAAATTCAGAATACTCTTACAATGCAGCATTTTGGGGGGAAAGATAGGGAATGGTTATATTCTTGTTTTGAAAAGAAATGAAACAAAGAGATTTTTTTTCTTTGCACAGCAATAATTAATGCACTGTTGGTTAAAACTCAAACATGGTCTCCAAAATATGCGTAATAAAAATATTTAATAACCAATTAAAATATGACCATTTTTAATCATCACTACTCACAGAAGCATCTTCAGTTCACATTTAGGATCATCCTTCAGATCAGACAGCAGCTTCACTCCTCTTTGATCAAGTTTATTTCCAGTCAGATCCAGTTCTCTCAGGTGTGAGGGGTTTGATCTCAGAGCTGAAGCCAGAGCAGTACAACCTTCATCTGTGACTCCACAATACCTCAACCTGTAGAGAACGATGACACTCTTCAGTCTCTCAGTTCAGGATATACAGCTCAGATAAGCAGGAATTTTAGTGAAACTCAATTCAAGACTCAAAATTTTACAAGTAGCCAGGTGCACACACTGTGTGTTTTGTTATAGTCCTTTACGATTGTTCCTTGTCAGACTGTACGAACGATCCTCTCTGTAAGCCATGTCACACTGTAAGATCTCAGTTGTCATTAATACCAGACTGTACGACAGTCAAGGCGCGTTAAAACAGACGCACGCAAAAAAACTTGTCCGGAGTTTTACATCATCAATCAATGACACGTTCGGTGACTGCAGAGCCATAGAGAGAAAGAGTTGCGACACTCCCATAGACCTCCGTTGTAAAAAAATGGCGGCGCTTTTAACCGCCTACTTCCGGGATATGGAGCTCGGATTAGTTCCAAACACTGGCATTTGGTTGTTGGACCCCATTCACTTACATTGCTGCGCGTCGAGTTGTTCCAGAGGTAAGTTGCTGAAATATCGACTTCTTTTGAATTGTCAACTGTCTATATTGTATCAGAAGCCCTTTGCGATGCTTATACTGGTCTTCATTTGTATATGCACAGCGTAATTATTTATATTTTATCTTGGTTGTTCCAACCAATTTTCAAGCACTGCCTGATAGCTAGTTAGCTAGCGCGACTTCACCAGTTGTGAAGGTATAGCATCTAATTAGTTCGGTAATGAATCGCTACCACCTTTATAGCAACTTTTATTTAGTTGAATTTTTGGTATATACTAACTAACTTTTCATTATGTTACGTGTTGGCTGAGTTTTGAGTGGTGAATGCTGCGCGTCGAGTTGTTCCAGAGGTAACGTAAGTTTCTGAAATATCTACCTCTTTTGAATTGTCAACTGGCTTAATCTTAAAATTATATTATTAGTCTTAACATGATTATGTTTCACGGTGTGATCCTGAGGGTGGCCACTTTCATCAGAAGTGAGCTAGCTTCTAGCGAATTCTGAATGGACCGCCACGGCAGACCTCTGCGTGATCACGAAGGTAGGCTAATGGCTGAATTGTAATTTATAAGCAAAATCACGGGAATCAATGGCCTAATACAGCCCAGTTGTGCTAAAATAAATATCATGAGACCGACGTCCATCATCAGATGAATATGGAAAAGTTAAGTTAGAGCCGCTAAAGCTACCCATGCGAGCACTAAGCTTTTCCCTCCAAAAAAAATTGCCTAAAACTTATCTAAGTAATATACAGTATTTCGTTGTCACCCTGCCTCTCCAAATGCAAAACTGACATTAACAAAATGCAATAACAGCTGAAAAAGTGCTTGGCTGTGTGTTTTATTTTATATTTACCGTTCAAAAATGCAATCGCTGCTGTCTGTCCCATAGAAGAACATGACAGCCAGCGTACGTTTTGGAACTATTGGGGCTTACATGAACCACGTGACAGCCGTCGCGGCGACATCAAAGAGTGTCGCAACTCTTTCTCTCTATGGCTCTGGGTGACTGTGCGCTGCATTACACGCGGGATTGAAATGGTGGCTACAAAAAAAATCTCTAACGATTAATTATGGTCATGGCTTTTCTTAAAAAACGAAGACAATTTGACGGTCGTCTTAAAAGAAGTCACACTGCAGGACTCTGAGTCAAATCTTCTGACACTGCCAGAAATTCGTCTGAGATCAAATTTGATCGCAACGGTCATTTATCGGCTGTCGGTGAACATGTCAATCTAACTATTAAACACTTCAGATTTTAGCCTGGGATCAGAGGATTCTTTTAAGATTTGCCAAATTTGTCTCAGACGGCCAAATCGTGGCAAAAATCGCACAGTGTGCACCCGACTTAAATGTGTGCTTGAGGGGGGTAAATTTCAGTATCAATGTCCGAATATTTTTATGTATGCCGAAATTTTCAACACAACCGATTACATAGGCAAGGCAAGTTTATTTATATAGCACATTTCATACACAATGGTAATTCAAAGTGCTTTACAGAATAAATTAAAATAATCAAAAGAAATGAGAATAATTAAAACAGTTTAGAATTAAAAAATATCATACAGTACAAACAGTCGGACGAACAGTGGCACAGTGCTCATTCAGTAAATGCAGCTAAACAGATGTGTTTTGAGTCTGGATTTGAATGTGACTACTGTAGGAGCACATCTGATCTCCTCTGGAAGCTGGTTCCAGCTGCGGCTGGCATGATAGTGTAAGACTGAAGAAAACTGGTTGAAGGAATTAACCTCACCACAGATCTATAAGGCAAAGGACCTTGCTTGCACATTAACATGTGAACATCTCACACACACACACACCCCGCACCCCCCTTCACCTTATCTACATTTTCTCTCTCTCTCAGTCAGTAACCCTAAAAAACGCACACAAGTATATATATGGTTTAATGTGAATGATTATTGTGTTTAGTATCAATTTAAAGGTCTCAGGGTGGCTGGTTCAGATGTCTCATTCCAAATAAGTAAAACAAAAGGAAATAAGGTTTTTAAAAGTTTAGAGAAACTGACACACAAAGGAAGGTGGACTCAATGCTAATGGCCTTTCTCCCCTACCCCCAAAATAAGGTGTAACCTGAATGCAAATTACCATTGTAAAGAAGTTCTGGCTATTTAATGGAATGCAGCAAGGAATCGTGGCTCTTTCTGTATTTCAGATAGCCCATGAGGATTAACTCATGTAGTTCTTAAATGTTGGGTTTGCATCTATTTCTCTTATCCTAAAGCATTTGATGTTTTGTATTGATGATATTTGAACTGATTATGAAATTGGCATAATACTTTTACCTGACATAATAAATTGTTGTATTTGATTATTCTAACAAAGTTTGACTTTATTTTCATTAGAGTTAAAAGGAATAGTCAGACATTAACGTGTATTTAATGATGCACAGATATCATTGTTAAACCTTTTTTCATTTTATGGAGTCAGATGAAACGAGTTAATACATAAGATAAAATGTATTGCATTTAATTGAAAATCACTTTGCCATGGGAAAGACGGAACACGCGTGAAACCTTCACCTGTAATCGAGTACCCCCATTGGATCGATTTAGCAGGCCTTACAAATTGGTGACCCCGACGTGATGTCGCAACAAATGAATTTCGCGAGCAACGTCTTTTCCAGCAAAGTATGGGGATTTTAAAATCAATACGAGGTTTGAACATCTTCTCTTTCTTCTGCCGCTGTGGTAAGTCAACTTTTTCTTCCCTTTTGAAAAGTGTTGAGAAAATGTTGTTTGCATTGTTACGGGTCAGAAAGCCCTTTGTTTAGTCCGAAACTGAAATACGTGAGGACGTGATAGCGGCAGCGCAGATGAAGAATGAAAACCCTTGTTAATAGATTAAAGATATCCTTGTTTGCCTAAGCAACACGAAACGAAACCTAAAATTGGAATAACATCTTCCAAATGATTTTCTGGTAGCCTAACGTTACTCGAGGTCGAGGAGCTGTAAAACAAACTCTAAAAGTTTTCAAACCAGCCACATGTTTGCCGCCATTGTTGTATTGTCTTTGTTGAAACAAACCAGCACGTGAAGAGAATCAGCGAACAACAGAAAGAAAAATCTAAGTTTATAAACGATCGGAAAACACATGATTTTATAAATAAAAAGGCAGATCGATGCATTTTTTATAAAAAGCTAAATTTGGGAAAACAGGATAATATGATTTACAGGCTAAAATCGGATCTCAAGGCTAAGCTTAATGCTATTGTCCATGCTGCTTCTAAAACAGGGCTAAGCTAAATGCTATTGTCCATGCTGCTTCTAAAACAGGGCTAAGCTAAATGCTATTGTCCATGCTGCTTCTAAAACAAGGCTAAGCTAAATGCTATTGCCCATACCGCTTCCAAAACGACGCTAATGCTAAATGCTAGAGCCATGCTGCTTCCAAAACGAGGCTAATGCTAAATGCTAAAGCCATGCTGCATTCAAAAAACGCTTAACCCTTTGTGTGACCACATTGAATAATATTCTATAATAAACCTAAACTAATCTTGACAAACTCTATATTGCATTTGAAAGCTTCTCCTTCCATCACACAGATGGGATTAAAAAGCAATAATGCAATAATTTGTATTTTCAAATTTGGAGTTGTGCTTCACACAATGTAACGCCCCCATAGAACACACTGTATAGTTGTTTGTGCTACTATATGTGCACATAGGCTAAATGTAAGTTTATTCTTTAAACACAGGATTGCTTTACTGTAAGTGTTTTTTGGAACACTTAGGTAAAGGCTGTTGATGTTGTATTCTAGGCCATATGTATCCTGTGTGAACTGAATTAAACACATGTGTGTGTGTCTATGCTGAATGTGGTTATAATGTGATTCACAATGCTCATTAATTCTTGAAAATTTTGAGACAGAAATACTTTTCATATTCGGAAAACGAAATATTGCCACGTTTGAACTCATTCTGAATTGATATGATTATTTTCCCAAGTAGATGATCGGATTTGTATATTTCCACATCTTTTGCGTCAGTTTAGCGATGGCTAACATCCGGTATCATTTTACGTGTACTTAAACGAGGAGGCGTTTAAGGGGACTTACAGATATGTCTTTGATTATGTACGTGTGGATACGGCAAATCCTAAATATTTAGTCAAATTACCTCTGATTTGATGACCGGACCTGGCGAGAGTGTGGCATGCGGACTTTAGAGAAGGACCGCAGAGTGATATAATTTCCTAATCTAAAAACGGGGAAAATAGAAGTAAAGAATTATCAAACGTTAAAATGACTTTGCCTTCATATAGTCTGAATTTTTGTATCCTTGGTGGAAAACTCTCATAGCTGCGGGAAAACCACGCAAAGGAACATAGATGAGAATCAGAAACTGTGAATGCGTATCTTATTAATCCTGAAACAAAAACCCTTTTTATATTCAAAGCTTCAGGGAAAGAAATTTCCCCAAATATAAATTGGAATATGTATAAAGATCCTGTCCTGTTTACACTATGGGCCGAAAAGGTCGAGCCTACACTGCACAAACTCAGTAAAAAAGGTCTTAACATGGACGCTATTGACAATGAAATTCTCACTTGGTGGAGAACAGTGGGTAGTAAGCAGAAGAAATCAAAACATGGTGAAATAATTGAGGCTTTAAACTTCATAAGTTATAAACGGCTAGAAAAGTCAACAACATTTCTATCTTTGCTTATGGATGTTAAATGTGAAGAAGTGCATTCTAAAAATGCCGAGGCAAAAATGTCTGAGGCAAAGATTCAAGATCTTCAAACACAGCTAGATAAATTACTAGCTGAGCAGTTAGCCCTGACTGAAAAGTGTAAAAATCACAAATACACCATTGCAGATCTTAAAGCTAAACTAATTGTTAAAAAGTCAATTTCCCCCAAAACGCTCAACAGCGAGGGGACTAAAAATGTGCACTTCCTAAATGAGTCAGCCTGCTCTAATAACCCTGAATCTTTTCAGACAGGTGAAGCATGTGAAAAAGTTTTGAACAAAGTGCCTGTTTCAGCCTTTAAGGTGATACGGCACCCAAACGGCACAGAGTCAACCATTCGGCGTCCTCTAACGGTAACTGAATGTAGCTTGTTTAAAGCAGAGATCGGACCATTCCCTTTGAAAGGGCCATTCGAACCATGGTGGAGACGCATTGTTAGCCTAAAACATGCATTCCAACTTGAACCAAAAGATATTTGGCAAATTGTTATCTGCTCAATTCCAGATGTCCTGAACTATAAGATACCACATGCTTTGATGACAGGCAACATTGTGCAGTCAATGCATCAAAACGAGCCTGAGAGTGAAATCTTTAATAGATTAAAACAATGTCTCCGCGATCTACGTGGTTGTAGTCCTGTTGGATGGGAATTGATTTTCAATCGGAAACAGAGTACTGGAGAATCGTTTGAGACATATGCAGAAAAAATGTTTGAACTGTTTGAGGAGTATTCTGGAATTGAAGGTGTTAACCACAACAATGTAACTTTCCTTGAATTACTACTTACAAATGCAGGGCCGCGTGTACAGCAATCGCTCATGTATGGTGCTTCTCCAGCAAAAAATACATTCGAAGGTATTGTTAGCTGGGCAACAAGAATTGAGTCACGAAAACAAATGCATGGTGAGGTAGCTGTGTTAGAATGTCATGAAAATCCTCCATTTGCAGGAGAATTCAGAAAGCCACACGGTGGCAAACTGAGCAGATTCTGTCATTCCTGTCACAAAACAGGCCATACAGAGGAAAAGTGCTGGTCGTTGGGCAGAGGCAGACCTCCACCCTACTTCAAAAAACGCAGACAACCACACTCTGATGACACAAACCAGCGCCCTGCAAGGAACCAAAGCTCAAATGCATCAAAACCCCTCACTGAGCTAACAACTTTGGTCACTCAAGGCCTTCAACTATTAGCGTCATTTGCTAGTCAGGTAGCATCCCAATAGCAAATAGCTTAATAGTTTAACATCTAAATTTATTGAATCTGTCACATTTTTCCCTCAAATGTATTGACACGAGAACAAGCAGAGACTCTTTTATATTGTAATCGCCAAGCAGGCATTAATTGGAGAAGTGTGACATTAATCCTTACAGTTCGATTTCGTTGACCTGCTACCCAGTGCCAAAAGGGCGGAGGTGTGTTTTAATTTTTTGCCTGTGTGTTTTAATTTTTTGCCTTTAAAAAACACTCCCAGAAGTGTGGCACAGTTAAGCAAATTTACAAGGAGGGTGTGAATTAAACATCAGACAGACCACAGCCTTTTGCAGGTAACTAGAGACCTGCACTAACCAAACGTGTGAACGACACCATGAACTAATGCATGCCCACAGATCTGGCTGTAATGAAAGCAACTTGTAAAACCTGAAATCTGGGATCTCTAATGCTGTGACACAGCAGACTGTGAAGGCTCGACTGCAAGAGCAGCTTTAAGGCGTCGCACACTGCACTGAAGCAACAGCAATAATTCAGACCTGGTCAATGAAACTCGGTTTCATGTGACAAATGGAATTAAAGTTGCAATGGACATGATAATGGAGCAAGCAAAAGAATTCCACATGTCTGAATTTGAAACTGTTGAAAACATCAGAATTAACTGTGGTTCTCTCTGCATTTGTTTCTGTCAGGTTTACTTCTGCAATTCCGCGGAGGATGGATGCCAGGACGGCCGGACCTCACGATTGTTAGAACATAACCTGAGACTCGGGAGATGGGTGAAAAGACAATTCAAGAGGCCATTTACATCTCACAATAGCACATCACTACATTAGCATGGCCTCCCAGTTTAGAACTGGAACTAAAATTTGCAACACAATTGTTACCCAGTAGATTCCACCCATCTCCTAGACATAAACACTGAACACACTCCTCCATCACTTACACCCTCACAGCATCATCACCTGGAATAGATTAAGTCCATCCAGACTGAACACTACACATCATAAGAAGAAAAAAATGACATAGAGTCCAAAAGTGTCACTTCACTAAAGATCCATTGTGCATCTTCACACTAACAGAACCGGATAGCTTCACACACATAGGATGGGAAAGCTGATCCCATGACACAGCATACGCTATTCACAACACTCTGCCAACTCATGGGAAAATACTGGAATATACATATTAATGGCTACAGTCACAAATCAATGCAATGCATCAAAAAGCAGAGGCAGACCTGCTATTAAATTTCAAAATGTTTAAACTTTCTGATTGTTATTAGGGGGGTTGGAAAATCAGAGGGCCCCTGATTTCTCAACAAACCACTAATAACAGAAACATCCTAACTAAATAGATCGCTTCGTATGAGCGCTTCGATCAATTACAGAATTTACAATTCAACCCTGTCATTGACTGTGACTTAGCCAACAACACACACACACACACACACACACTCTCTCTCTCTCTCTCTCTCTTTCTCTCACACAAACTCTCACACTCACACACAGACGCACACACACACCCTCACACAAACACACAATCTCACACCTGTTGCAAGGAATGAACAATCTCCATTCTTGAATACATTTGATCCTGTTCCAAGTCACTTCTTAGATTTGCATAAGTGGCTTACATTGGAAGATTCCTGAACAAACAGTGATTCTTCATATTTTTTTTATTTTTGAATATTATTGTTATTACAAGACGTATTGATGCATACCATTTATCTGATTATTTGAGTTGCACTGACCTCTTGCTGCATTTCCTTTGAATAACTCAGACCAAAAAAAAAAAAATATATATATATATATATATATATATATATATATATATATATATTTAAGAATTGGATATTTAATATGAGACATCGTTACCATTCAGGACCTTGAGAAACATATGAGACAGATGTACCATTCACACCTGCTGACAAGAACATGGTATTTTACATTGAACATGACATGATTTTGTTTTGTTGCATTATGCGTTTCTATGGAGTTCTTCGCGAGTTCAAGTTCATATGTGTTCAATCGTGAAGCGGACATTTAAGATGCTTTTCAGGTGTCTCACACAAGGCAGTGTGAAGCCAAGGAGAGCCCCTTCACCCACTGAGGTCTGTCCAGACAACCGCACCGCTGAAGGTGACAGGATTGGTCAAGAAGGGACAGATTATCTCCCTGGGGAAGGTGCCAGGGAAACGGAAGTTTCTCCATGAAGGAATGACACATCAACTGAACCAGTCGAAAGGTCTAGATTGATTCTATGAACTTTGCTCACATCACTGGATCACCGGAAGAAAGCCTGAACGCCTCATCCACCTGCTGGACTCAAGCTACATACACCTGGTGAGAACAGGTGTTCTGCAGGGGAACACAGCCCTCTGAGCTTCTACAGATGCTGACATTGCAAAGACAATTGTTGAGTTACATCTCAATCACGACAAACGTCTTACTGTGACCCCTTAAGTGTCTGAATGTGACCCACGGGGTCAAGGAGGGAAATCTGTAAGACTGAAGAAAACTGGTTGAAGGAATTAACCTCACCACAGATCTATAAGGCAAAGGACCTTGCTTGCACATTAACATGTGAACATCTCACACACACACACACCCCGCACCCCCCTTCACCTTATCTACATTTTCTCTCTCTCTCAGTCAGTAACCCTAAAAAACGCACACAAGTATATATATGGTTTAATGTGAATGATTATTGTGTTTAGTATCAATTTAAAGGTCTCAGGGTGGCTGGTTCAGATGTCTCATTCCAAATAAGTAAAACAAAAGGAAATAAGGTTTTTAAAAGTTTAGAGAAACTGACACACAAAGGAAGGTGGACTCAATGCTAATGGCCTTTCTCCCCTACCCCCAAAATAAGGTGTAACCTGAATGCAAATTACCATTGTAAAGAAGTTCTGGCTATTTAATGGAATGCAGCAAGGAATCGTGGCTCTTTCTGTATTTCAGATAGCCCATGAGGATTAACTCATGTAGTTCTTAAATGTTGGGTTTGCATCTATTTCTCTTATCCTAAAGCATTTGATGTTTTGTATTGATGATATTTGAACTGATTATGAAATTGGCATAATACTTTTACCTGACATAATAAATTGTTGTATTTGATTATTCTAACAAAGTTTGACTTTATTTTCATTAGAGTTAAAAGGAATAGTCAGACATTAACGTGTATTTAATGATGCACAGATATCATTGTTAAACCTTTTTTCATTTTATGGAGTCAGATGAAACGAGTTAATACATAAGATAAAATGTATTGCATTTAATTGAAAATCACTTTGCCATGGGAAAGACGGAACACGCGTGAAACCTTCACCTGTAATCGAGTACCCCCATTGGATCGATTTAGCAGGCCTTACAATAGCTAAAAGCAGACTCTCCGTGCTTTGAGTAAACCCTTGGTATTTCTAGCTGATGTGATCCTAATGATCTGATTGATCTGTTGGGTTTATATTTAGTGAGCATATCTGCAATGTATTTGGGTCCTAGGCCATTGAATGATTTATATACCAGTAATAATACTTCAAAATCAATCCTAAATGTAACTGGGAGCCAGTGTAAAGATCTGAGGACTGGTGTGATATGTTCATATTTTCTGGTCCTGCTCAGAATCGTGGCAGCTGCGTTCTGTATGAGCTGCAACTGTCTTATGGTTGTTTTGGGAAGGCCAGTGAGGAGTCCATTACAGTAATCCACCCTGCTGGTGATGAAAGCATGCACAAGTTTCTCTAAGTCTTGACTGGAAACAAAGCATCTAATTCTTGCAATATTTTTCAGGTTATAGTATGCTGATTTAGTTATTACTTTGACATGACTACTGAAACTAAGGTCTGACGTTCACCTTGAGAACTTCATCTTTGTTTCCAAATGCAATGACTTCAGTTTTGTCTTTGTTTAACTAAAGAAAGTTTTGGCACATCCAACTGTTGAGTATTTGGCTCAGAGGTGGCATATACAGGTTGAATAGGAGTGGTGCAAGAATTGAGCCTTGAGGGACTCCGCATGTCATGGATGTCCACTCAGACTTATGGTCTCCTATAGACCTTATGCACCAGAGAAACGTGGGTGCCGTCATCTTTAGAATATTGTCTTTGAACTTCCGTTTTTGCGGTCGCTCTGAATATTTCTATGGCATCGCGGTCCAGGAGTAATTAGCTGGTGAAGTGGATTTACTTATTGTAGAGTTAACAAAAGTTATCATGAGCATTGTAATGTTTATCATAAGCATTGTAAAGCAGATGTCTTAACAAATGTCGACCGGGAACTTATTTACGAGCAGTTCATACCTATGCAAGATCGCTGTGAAAATACAGACCGGAAGTCAAAAGACAACGAGCGCAGCGCTGAAAAGGGGCAGGGCTACATAAGGTCTATACTCACATAATAACCTCTCCCTCCTAAGTATGACCTGAACCATTTTAGGAACCATTTTATGAACTTCAAGAGATTTCCACGACGCATGCGCGAGAATTGCGATCTCCTTCAACTACTTCAGTTAAGTTCTCGCACGTGCGTGTCGTGGAAATCTCTTGAAGTCTCGCTTCAGGCTTACAAGGAAGAAAAGGAATAGTCGAACAAAGTCGTTATTTTTGTTTTATTTCCGCACAAAAAGTATTCTTGTCGCTTGATAAACTTAGTTGAGCCACTGTTGTGACATGGAATATTTAAACATTTTCTTCATTGACTTTCTGGGCCGTCAGGATTCATTCCCTTAGGGAGCCTATGGAGGAGTGATCCAGCTGTCACATTTAATCAAAAATATCTTCATTTGTGTTCCAAAGACGAACGAAGGTCTTACGGGGTTGGTACAGCATGGGGGTGAGTAATTAATGACTTAATTTTCATTTTTGGGTGAACTAACCCTTTAAGCCCAAGCAACCATGAAAACCTGTTTGTTCCTCTTACTGGGAGTGGTCCACTGATGAATGTCTGAACTTTCAGTCTTTTAAATGTTTCAAAAAGTTCATTGAAATCCTTCTTAAGGAGTTCTGACTGCTCTTTATGAATATCAATCTTCCCGACATGAATGATAAGTCGATTTGCGGTCTGATGTTTCATCAGAATGTTCTGAAGTTCCCTGTTGACATCAGATGTTGTTGCTTGTGGAAGGCAGCATGTAGTTGTATCCCTGCTGCTAATGTTTCTGATTATGGAGTCACCCACTATCAGAGTCCTGGACCCGGCTGCGCTTTGAGCTGAGTGCCGCTGTCTGCTCGACCTTGAGCGCCAGTTAGCATCAGTGTTAGCTACTGGCTAATTCGATCTTTGTTTTATCACGTTTGGGGATTCCTCATTCACATTCATTAATACTTCAAATCTGTTCTCAAGATGTATAGGCGGTGGTAGGAAACCAGTGTTTGTAATCCTTGTCAGCGCCGTATCTTGGGTAGAGTATGCTACTGCAGCAATATGTGATGCTCATGACAATCTGATGTCTCGAGTGCCTCTGGGTCTCGCTCCCGGTTTGTGCCATCGATTTGTATGTGGATCAGTTACGGCTTGTTTCTCTACACTGGCCTTTCGAGGAGCACTAGATTCATGGGACTCACCGGCTGTAGGCTGAGGGCGTCCATGACGAAGCTCTGTTGTGTGTTCCGTCTGGTTTGGTGGTCCCTCAAGTAACTAAGTTTCAAGAACTGCAATCCTTTGTAAAAGTCTGTGGCAGTTTGTCCAGCAAGTAGATTTTTGAACCAGTAGAGGCATTTTCTCTCTTATCCTTTTGTATGTCGGCGGTTGCGTTTTCGCTTCCCCGGAATGTAAGCTGATGGCTTTCAGTGGGAGGCTGGTCAGATAAAAGAATTCTGCTTTGTTGTAGAAATCCAAGCTTTGTCGTTTGAGCACTGTGCTGATTTACTGAAGTTAAAATTAGGTGATAAAAGGAGATATAGAAGCATCAAGCAGGAAATATAAAAATATAAAAGCGATAGAGCAAAGCGCGGAGCAGTAAGCAAGAGCGTCCGAACAGTAGCTGAGCAGGAAGTGAATCAATGGTTTAAAGGCACAATATGTATTTTTTCTGCTTTAAAAATAGTAAAGATAACTGTATCTATGTTATATATTTCTATGAGATATGTACTTACATTATCCCGACAGTTTCCACCAACTTTCAAATCCGGAGAAATGTATAGTTTAATTCGAAGACATGGGCCGTTTCTTTATTTCCGTTTTGTCGCCCGTCTATGGCGTCATATAACCTTTGACTCCTCTATTTTCTCTAACTTCCTGCGGAACCGCCAAACACAAAGGGGAACACCGGACTACCGCTCAATTGTGTGAGTCTCGCGCTGAATGCGTGAGTTGGCAGCCCTGTAAGTTATGAACCACGATTACGCTTTGCCTGCACGTTCTGCTGCTGGAGCCAGCTCAAAGCGCAGACATTAGGGTGACCAACAGTCCTGACATGTCCTGTTTTCAACATCTGTCCTGGCCGTCCTGGCTGTTTTAATAAAGTGAGGAAAATGTCCTGGTTTTCAAAAAAAACTGCTGGCCGAGTGTCCTGGTTTTTGGTAATCAAAATATGGTCACCCTAGCCAACGTACGGGTGAAAAATATGACCCGAGAAGGGTTTGGGACAGGAGAAGAAGCATGACACGGGTAAACTGTAGGGTTGCGTTTAAAAAATGTAGAGAGCTTTGTGACAAGCTAAATATAGGCCACAGAGAGATGCCGATCTTGCTTGCATTCTAATAAACAGGTAAGCACCCATTGATTCAATAGGGGTCTGACAATTCATATATCTCTCTGTTCGAAAAGACGTGATTATCAAAATACATAGTTAGAATGAGTGAGGAATGTGGGGAATGACAGATCGCGCGTGTTCCAATGAACATCGTATCGCTGGTTCGCGCGCGCTCTCCCTCTCTCTCCCTCAGAGGGCTGGTTGTCATTGACAGCGACAACAACTCCCGTGAGCCCACGCTCTTTCCCGACGTCATCAAAGTACGTCTTTTGCTATTATTTAGATCGAGTGCCCCCTGGTGGCCAAAAGTTACATACTGTACGTTTAATAGATTTAAATCAATGTTTCATGTCCATTTATTATTTGTTTGGTAAGTAGATGTGTAATAAGCAGGATAATGTCCACTTTTCGTTTGTAATAGGCTGATAAACAACTTTTTTTCAGATGAGACGAGGATACTTTATAACTGAATTGACAGAAATACTATTTAGAAATTCTGTTCAGCCATATCTAGACTAATCGTCTCTGAAGGCCAATAAACATTGGAACTAAGAAACCATGTTCAACAGCAAACTCACAAACCACACATGCTTGCAAAAAAGCTTATTTTCACCTTCACAACATCTCTAAACAATAAGGCGACTCACCTGTGTTTTGTGTGAGGCATTTGTAACAGAGATTTGTGTCTCCTTTTATACTTGGTACATTTGGGTAAAACTCAACAGATTATCCTACATCCTTGTTTGGAACTATAACTGTAAACAATTTGTAAGTATCAGTGTGTGTGACTCTCAGATGATTTACCTCAGTATCTCCAGTTTACAATAAGGATCCTTCAGTCCATCAGAGAGCAGATTCATTCCTGAGTCTCCCAGTTTATTTCCAGTCAGATCCAGTTCTCTCAGGTGTGTGGGGTTTGAACTCAGAGCTGAAGCCAGAGCACCACAACCTCCATCTGTGACATCACAATAACTCAACCTATAGAGAACAATGACACTCTTCAGTCTCACTTCAGGGTATACAGCTTAGCAGGAACTTCACATTTAATTGTTTTATGTGAGTACCACAAAATTTTCAACACATAAATATTAAAAAGTAGTGAAAAAACATATACTGTAACACTTCTGTAAGATATGAATCAGAAAATATTTTACGTTAGTCACTTCGACATTGTGTCGTAACTAACACTAGGGGTCGCACTTGAGAGCCCCAAACACCTCTGATACTTATGAAAAGGCCAATGAGAATTGGCGAGTGGAATTTGCATGAGCCACTCCCCCGGACATACGGGTATAAAAGGATGCAGCGTGCTTCCAATCATTCAGATTTGTTCTTTAGAGCCAAATGGATGTCAGCAGACAGAAGCTCATTTCCATTCACCTTTGCTGGGAAATCTATAGCGCTTTGCAGTGGTCTATCCACCCACACCAACAGGAGCTTCAGCAAAAAAAGCAGTTTTCTTTTAAAAGAACAAAATGCTAGAGAAGAATGTCTTTTTAAAGACCCCACCCCCAGGTGGTCCAGCTGATCTGTTCGCCTTCCAAGGATCCTCCCACAGTCTGCTCTGAGCAGCTCTGTCTGTTCTGGGGGACAGCAGAAGGGGAAGGCTGTCTCCAACTGGGTTGTGGATGCTATAGTCTTTGGCATATTAAGCATAATAGGCATAATAATTGCCCCTTTGGAACACGGGCACTCTCCATATGGAGTGTTGCGTCTCCTGGGAATTATCCAGTGGCGCATCTCTCTCAGACGTCTGCAGAGCTGTGGGCTGGGCGACGCCTAACACCTTCACGAGATTCTACAATCTCCAGGTCGAGCCAGTTTCGTCCCGTGTTTTGCTGCGGACAACTGGCCAGGTGCTCCACTTGCACAGTGTTACGTCCAGAGCTGTAACGGTTTATCCCGCGGTCTGTAACTGTTTATCCTGGTAAAGCGCGTGCCAACGTGGCGTTTGTTTGTGTGTCGTGACTTGCGTTTCCCTTCGCTGAGTAGTAGGGTGTGGCCTGCTCTATTCAGCAACGAGGTATTAGGCGTTTATATAATTTGTTAGTGGACCGCGGCAGCAGTTGCGGCAGGCCTCGTGTGAAGCCCTCATCTTGTTTAGACCAAAAAGTGTAAAGACAAACGACTCTACCTGTGCGACTACACTGAGAAAGGACACCGACAAGGCACTTGAGCATTAATTTATTGCTGTTTATTTTATTTTATTGTTGTTTCCTTTCTCTTCTACACAACTTTTCATCTAGTCTTTCTGTTTGTGAGCTCTTTTACACTATGTGTTTTCAAATCCCTACTATTACTAACATACGTAAATCAAATGTCACACCTCGGAGGCAGTACAATCCTAACAACCTGCGTACCTTTCCAGTGTCTTCTAGTACTTTATTCTCTTTTCCTATTGGTCTTTGGAACTGCCAGTCCGCTGTAAACAAAGCTGATTTCATTACATCTATTTCTAGTCATTCAGGTCTCGGACTATTGGCCCTGACTGAGACCTGGATCAGACCAGAGGACACTACCACACCTGCTGCCCTCTCCACTAATTTCACTTTCTCACACACCCCTCGCCTGACCGGTAGCGGTGGAGGTACTGGTCTGCTCATCTCAAACAATTTGATCCTTTACCACCTCTGTGAGACAACAGCTCATTTGAATCACATTCAATTACCATCACTAGTCCTATTAAAATCCATTTTGTAGTTGTATATCGTCCCCCAGGTCAGCTTGGCAGTTTCTTGGAGGAGCTTGATGTGCTACTCTCATCCTTCCCTGAGGATGGCACTCCTCTCATAGTTCTTGGAGACTTCAACATCCACCTAGAAAAACCTCAGGCTGCTGATTTCGACACTCTGCTTGCCTCAAACGAGTATCTACTGCGGCTACTCCCAAATCAGGTAACCAATTGGACACGCGCTAAATCTCCACTGACCATACGCTGGCCACTCCACTTCCTCCTCACTCTCAACCTGCCTCAGTACACAACACACACTCCTCCACAGGTCACCTTTCGGCGGGACCTACACTCACTCTCACCCTCTCGCCTATCCTCTTTGGTCTCATCCACACTTCCTCCACCTGATCAGCTCTCAACTCTAGATACTAACAGTGCAACTGATACTCTTTTCTTCACTTTAACATCCTGCTTGGACAATTTCTGCCCCCTTTTCTTCCAGGCCAGCCCGCCCCACACCCTCTGCCCCCTGGTTATCTGATGTTCTCCGCGAACATTGTTCTAAACTCAGGGGTGCAGAGAGGAAGTGGCGCAAATCGAAAGATCCTACTGACCTTGGTCTTTATCAATCCCTCCTCTCTTCCTTCTTTGCTAATATCTCTACTGCTAAAATGACTTACTATCACAACAAAATTAACAATTCTCTCGCATGCTTTTCAAAACTTTCTCCTCTCTTCTCAACCCTCCTCCTCCTTCATCAATCCTAACAGCTGACGATTTTGCCACATTCTTCATAAATAAAGCAACCACCACCAGGGGCCAATTTACCAATCCACAAACTGACACACTTTTTACCAGCTAACTCACACACTCTACCCTCCTTCTCTCTACTTTCAGAGGCAGAAGTCTCCAAACTCCTCCTTTCCAATCGCCCTACCACCTGTCCGCTTGATCCTATTCCCACTAACCTACTTCAAGCCATTTATTCCTCAGTTGTACCCGCACTCACGCACATCAGAAACATCCCTCTCTATACACTGGTACCTTTCCCACAGCTTTTAAGGAGGCTCGGGTAACCCCTCTGCTTAAGAAACCCACTCTGAATCCAGTACATCTGGAAAATTACAGTCCGGAATCGCTTCTTACATTCATCGCGAAAACACTTGAATGAGTTGTTTTCAACCAGATCTTTTCCTTTCTTACACAGAACAACTTGTTCTATGCCAAGCCTAATACATGGGCTAGATGCTCCATATCTAGTGATTCCCCATGGTAATCCCATATGATGTATCATCCACGATAAGGTTTCCCTGTCGATAAACCGGTGTCTTCCCTAGGCAGGGCTCCATCTCTGCTGCTACTCACTGCATCTACAGAAGTATCACATTTTAGTATCGGTATGGCACGCTTGGAACCTCAACAGAGGTGGTAACATTTAAAGAGAGTCGAAGGGAGTTAATCAATGCTCATTGCTTAACTGAATAGACAATTTGGCGCTTTTCCACTTCACGATTTGTACTATATTAGAACTGTACATTTCTGCCATATGGACATTACAGAGTCACATCTGATAACAGAAAAACATTTTCTGTTAAGTTGTTTTGAAATGGTATGTATTATGAAAAGCATTGTACAAATAAATGTGAAATTAAAATGAAAGGGTACACACAGAAATTATGTGGCCCGGTAGAAATTGAGGTTGGCATTTATGTATTTGATATCCAGACTTGTAATAAGCGGCATAATGTACTTTCAGTCTTCACTTTTCCACTAGGGGTGGGCGATATAGCCTCAAAATTATATCACGATATTTCAAGAATTTTGGCGATAATGATATTTATGTTGATATAGAAGAAAATATATAGAACAGCGTTTTATTGGTGATTGCAGCTGGCAGGCAGCAGCATTTATTAGTGAAAACAAAATTAAGGGCATTTTCCATCCTTTTCCAATGAGCTACTGTCATTGTTGGAAGTGTAAATCGAAGTGTAATCTATTGTCATAAGGTGGCAGCAACACCATTATGGTGCAAAAGTAGTGACAGTCACACAGCATGAGTCACATGTAAGCAAAGTAAAAAAGTAGCCTTGGTACAAGTGTTTTCCCTGGATAAGTAAAAGTATAGCATAACTCCTTAAAGCTGCAGTCCGCAGTTTTTCCTTTTTGTCGTTATCTCTGTTCGAAATCTTCAATTGAAGTTATTTGCGGAATTATCAACTTTACATGAGTTGTACTTCGACACGGCACAGCGCGGATGAACACAATGTTTGAGGAGACTGTGAGGCTGTCAGTCACCGCGCCGGTGTGGATACTGGCATTCAGAAATCACAGATTATTCTTTTTGGAAGTATGACCAACATAAGAATTTTCACCGGAAAATGTCGTCTGAACAAGTAAGAAACATCCACTTTTGTTCTGGTTCTGACATTGCAGTAAATCGCGCTGATTAAATCTAACAATCGCTTATCATATCACGCAAAACCGCAATCGCAATAACGCAAATTATACTTTCTTCTCAAATTGTTAATGTTAACAACATCAGCATTGCGTGAGAACATGTAATGTCCTTCCGATATGTATAATTGTTTTCGCATGGGCCGGTTGCAGTCTCTTTTTTTCTGTAGCCACTCCGAAGTCCGATCGAAGTCTTTTGCATTTTACAGCGGGTGAATCTCTAGTTGTCACTGGTGATTGTTGTTTGAACCTTTCTGGATCCGCCATCAAATTGATAAGTTTAATTATATCAAGTGCTGTGAGAAAAGGCTATAAATCTCCACCTCCAACATCCTCACACGCAATATACCCTACTAGCCGAGACTCTTCTTTATGTGGACAGATGTGACATAATGAAATTGTGCAAATTTTTTTGCGCAAATAGTGCATAATGCAAAGACATGCTCGAATCTCCTGTGGAAATCCACCAGTACCACTGGAGTTAAAAACATTATTACAAGCTTACCGCTTTGAATCGAGCTAAGGCAAGCAGATAGTTTTGAACACTGGCTGGTTGTGTATTTTCTCAATGTATTTTGGATCATTTTTAACCCAAAAAAAGCTACGGACTGCAGCTTTAACAGTTTAGTTTAAAAATAACTAAAGTAATTTAAACTTGTAACTCTTCAGGAGCCTGCACAATATTGTCACCTAATAAAATTGACCTAAAATTTCAAGTACAAATATAAACAAACTGCAGCAATCCAAACAAACCTTCAAAATGGATTTATTGCAGTTCATCACTGAGAAGGTTTACTCGCAGATTTAGTCACAGCAAGAAGCTTGTGAAGGAAAACAGACCTACCAAATGACACTTAAAGGGATAGTTCGGCCAAAAATGATATTTAACCCATGCATTACTCACCCTCAAGCCGTTTGAGATGCATCTGTCAATCTTGTTTCAGACGAACACATTTTCAGTTATTTTAGAAAATGTCTTAGACCCTTCAGTGGATATAATGTGAAGCAATGGGGTCCACCTCCTTCAAGTCCCAAAATGTGAATACATCCTTCACAAAAGTAATCCATCCGGCTCCAGGGGGATAAACGAAGGGCTTCTGATGGTAATCCGTGCGGTTTTGTCGTAAAAATATACATATTTAAAACTTTATAAATGAAAATATCTGACTTCCGGCAGATATAAGTCAGATATTTTACCCTCAGAAGGCCTTCGTTTATCCCCCTGGAGCCGGATGGATTACTTTTGTGAAGGATGTATTCACATTTTGGGACTTGAAAGAGGTGGACCCCATTGCTTCACATTATATCCACTGAAGGGTCTAAGACATTTTCTAAAATAACTGAAAATGTGTTCGTCTGAAACAAGATTGACAGATGCATCTCAAACGGCTTGAGGGTGAGTAATGCATGGTTTAAATATCATTTTTGGCCGAACTATCCCTTTAATTAATTTAAGCAGAAAATCTCAAATGGTGACCGCTAAACTGCAGGTTACTTGTTTGTGTGTGTTTTCAGATCACCCGCGCTTCTTCAGCAGTGTAGAGAGAGGGGGCGCAGGGTTGGCAAATATTTAGTAAAACACCAGGAAGAAAACGTGTTCTTTTGACAGAAAGCTCTAATTGGGGATTTAAATTGTTAAAAATCTGACAACCGCATGCATGATTGCTCGTAAAGCGGCTTGTTAAAACAGTCTGTAATTTTTTGTCGTCTCTTTTTTTTTTCCTGACAAAAACAACGAGTGATTTTGGTCAAGTTAAAAAATTTTTTAAATACATGTAGACTAAGTCTTTCGTCAAGGTCAAGGATATTGCATGTTTATTTAATCACAGTTATCGTTTAATACAAAAATGTATACCGGTGTTATCGTGGACGGTATGAAATGGCACAACCCTAAGTTTGCAAATGATACACAACTATTTTTTCAGATAAGACAGAGATAATTCATATATGAATGGACAGAGAAATGTTATTCAGCCATATCTCGACTCTTCGTCTCAAGCCAATAATCATCTGGAACAGAGGAACCATGTTTAACAGCAAACTCAAACTGCCTCATCTCTGTTTTGTCTGAGGCAATTTTGTAACAGAGATTTGTCTCTCCTTTTTACACTTGGTACATTTCCTGACCTGTGGGTAAAAGGGGGTCTACAGATGATCATACATCAATGTCAGAACTGCTACAAATATAAACTATTTTTGAGTATCAGTGTGTGTGAATCTCAGAGAGAGGATTTACCTCAGTATCTCCAGTTTACAATAAGGATCCTTTAGTCCATCAGAGAGCAGATTCACTCCTGAGTCTCCCAGTTTATTTCCAGTCAGATCCAGTTCTCTCAGGTGTGAGGGGTTTGAACTCAGAGCTGAAGCCAGAGCAGCACAACCTTCATCTGTGACACCACAACTAATCAACCTGTAGAGAACAATGACACTCTTCAGTCTCTCAGTTCAGGATATACAGCAGGATATACAGCTTCGATAAGCAGAAATTTCAGTGAGATTCAATTCACAACATGATTAACAGGTCCAGTCTAAGATGAGACCAGCTTATACATGGTGCTTAAGGAGGTTTATTTCAATATCATTATATATTCAATCTTTAAATTTTTATAAGTACCACAAAATCCTCAACACATATGCATGTGAAAAAATACTAGGAAAAAATTATTCTAATATTATCTTTTTTTTATACAATTATTATATAACTGTAATTGTCTAGATTTGTAATAAGAAAAATCGAATAGTTTAATATAGGGCAGATTAAACATGTGTTCTATTAAAAATAATAGAACATGAATCTATCAATTTGACACTTCTATAATTCAAAGGGACATCAAAAGCCACAAATAAATTTACTCTACAATCAGCTGCTGGGACATTATTTAATATTACATTACATTAATAATTAATAATAATACATTAAGTAACTCCACATGATGTAACTCCCATTTCTGTCTCTGTCATTCACTCTGATAAGCAGTTTAAATGAGTTAATTGACTGAGTGTGTCACAGGCAGTTGCAAATCAAGTTGAAACAAGGATCTAATCGTAGCAGTCTTCAGTTTATTTTACCAAAACTCAGGGTACTAAGGATACAGAACCACCGTCAAAGTGCAACATTAACAAGCAGCTGAACAGAACAAAATAAAGGCCTTAAATACACAGGGCAAACAAGGGAGCTGATGAGATAATTAACTAGACACGCCTGAACAAAATACTCAGTCAATTACTAACCAAGGAAACAAACAGCTAGGGAATAGAGGAGAACAGAAACAATTAACAAACTAACAGCAAAATACTAGAACAGAACAGGAAAGCTAAATCAAACACGACACAAAACCGTAACGAATTCTTTGCCACTGCACTGTAAAAATACATATATATTTTCATGATTTATAAGATCTGTGACAACTTGTCACAGATCTTATGCCAACACAGCTTAGTTGTTGATAATGTTGTTCAGATAACATAATATTTTAAGTTTTAGTTGAATAAACTAATCTCTTTCTTTGTATCAACTCAAAAAATATATTTTTTTTTAAGACAACCAGGCTAGGCTACTTTAGGTTAAACTAACAAATAATTTTTGCAGTGTGATTGTGTCTTTAATAATTTCGGTGCATGATGCTTAAGTCCCCCTGTGGTGAAAATCAATCTTTTAAGTTTGTTTATATGTCTATGTAGTGTGATTTAAGACCAACCATGTGCAACACCATTGCTGAGTATTTCTCCTTAAAACTGCAGTGAACCAAATACAGTCTCAAAAATGTAGAAAAAAGGTACCTAGTGACCACCCTGGTACCGGCAGTATGAGAGAAGTGCTGATATGCAAGAAAAAGTGAGTGTACACTACAACTTAAAATATAGAAGTGCTGCTACTGTGTATCAGTGCGTACAGGCCCACTTCGAAGCACTGTGAGAAACCATGTTTAACAGCAGACTCACAAACCACATGTGTTTGCAAAACACCTTATTATCACCTTCACAACATCTTCAGATTATCCTACATCCTTGTCGGTGCTATAATTATAAACTATTTGTGAGTATCAGTGTGTGTGACTCTCAGAGAGATGATTTACCTCAGTTTCTCCAGTGTACATTGAGGATCCTTTAGTCCATCAGAGATCAGATTCATTCCTGAGTCTCCTAGTTTATTTCCAGACAGATTCAGTTCTCTCAGGTGTGAGGGGTTTGATCTGAGAACTGAAGACAGAGCAGCACAACCCTCAACTGTGACTCCACAATCCCACAACCTGTAGAGATTAAAAACATGCATATGATGAAGATGAATGACACTAGTTTAAATTAATTTTAAAAATGTGAAAAAAAATAATTTTATAATCTTATTAAAAGCTTATGGATGACTAGCCGAAATGAACTATTGTAGCCTAATATTTTAAATTCCTTAAGTGATGTCAATTAATTTATTGTCACCTACTTGCAGACAGCCCTACAGAAATAGTCACATATTATTAATGCTTTATTGGCATGACTGTACAGCATTTAGAATATATATGGCACTATAGATTGTGTAAAGAGATGCATGAAATGAAGCAGAAAAAAATAAGCATATAAAAATATAAAACTTAAATAATACAGACCACCAGTCAATGGGTTTAAAAGACTTTGGGATAAGATTAATCATTTTTTGTATATATTCTTTTAACAAATATTAATAACACATTTTTAAAAAACTTAATTAATTTACTAATAGTCACGGTCTGGCCACTTGACAGTGCATGTATGCAACAGGAAGTAAGTGTGCAAGCCTGTCCCAGATCTAATAAATGCCAACAAATTTTTCAGTGCCCTTAACGCACACTAACTCCACACTGTCCCTAAAGGTCCCGATATACTTCAAGCAAAATCATATGACATCATTTAAAACAAAATCAGGCCAAAAAGAAGTTTGTTTTGCGTTCGTTTCAGGAATTCAAAAGTACTTGTCAAAGCGAAGTTTGCTTCGGCTGGTAAACCTTTGAACTCTCATTGGTCCGTGGTGATTGTGTAATAGGTATGCGGAGGCTCTGCCTTCTTTCTCATGTAATTCTTCTCTGGTTCATTTCTTTTTCTGTCTCCTTGTGTCCGTCGAGGTCAGACGTCCGCAAGTAAAAGCACGAACACACTGGAGAGTCGCTTTATAGTAGATAATGAAGTTGTACTTCTCATGAAATGAGACAGTTTTTCATTTTTAATACTGTAAAGCTTTAACATACTTTTAAGCAATCTATTGAATATAAAAGGCTATATAAATAACCTTGAAGGGACCTTACTGGTGTGCTGAATTGCAAAGCTTGTGCAAGCATATCCACATTCAGGGCCGGCCCAGAACACTTGGCTGCCCTAGGCAAGATTTTACCTAATATTTTGAATTAATAGTATTAGTAATAAAATAAAATAAAATAAAAACACTAATTTTGGCGCACTCGAAAAAAGATTTGTTAATTTTGAACGAGTCTTTTTTCGAGTCATTTCATTTCATTTCATTTCGTTCATCACAGAACAGAGCAAGGTGAGCATTTGTGCTTATAAAACTTAAACTTTTTTATTTATTTTTATTTTTTTCGTTTCGCAAGATAAGACCCTTATGCATCGTCTGGTATCGTTTAAAGCCATTTGAAGCTGCACTGAAACTGTCATTTGGACTTTGGACCGTTTGGTACCCAATAAAGTCCATTATATGGAGAAAAATCCTAGAATGTTTTCATCAAAAACCTTAATTTCTTTTCGACTGAAGAAAGAAAGACATGGACATCTTGGATGACATGGGGGTGAGTAAATTATCAGCAAAAGTTTTTTAAAAAGTGAATTACTCCTTTAAGTCCAGAGTCAACGCAGCCGTCTACCATGACATTTTAGAGCACTTCATGCTTCCTTCAGCAGACAAGCTTTATGGAGATGCTGACTTCATTTCCCAGCAGGACTTCACCTGCCCATACTGCCAAAAGTACCAAAACCTGGTTCATTGACCATGGGATTACTGAGCTTGATTGGCCAACAAACTAGCCTGACCTAAACCCATATAGATAATCTATGGGGCATAGCCAAGAGAGAGATGAGAGACATGAGACCGAACAATGCAGAAGAGCTGAATGCCGCTATTGAAGCATCCTGGTCTTCCATAACACCTCAGCAGTGCCACAGGCTGATAGCATCCATGCCACGCCACTTTGAGGCAGTAATTCATACAAAAGGGGCCCAAACCAAGTAGCCTACTGAGTACATATGCATGATTATACTTTTCAGAGGGCCGACATTTCTGTATTTAAAATCCTTTTTTTAATTGATTTCATTTAATATAAAAAATTTCTGGGATTTTGAATTTGGGGTTTTCATAAGATGTAAGCCATAATCATCATCAAAATTATAACAAATAAAGGCTTGAAATATCTCTCTTTGCATGAAATTAGTCTATATAATATATTAGTTTCATCTTTTAAGTTGAATTACTGAAATAAATGAACTTTTGCATTATATTCAAATTTTTGGAGTTTCCCCTGTGTGTATATATATATATATATTCCTTTATACCTTGATTCTGTTAATCATGTGCAAATCCTTGTGGTGGGCAGGACGAGGCAGAGGGCCGTGAGAGAGAACGCACGAGGCCGGCGGCGTGATTGATAATGAGCGACACCTGCGCAAAGCACCAGTCTCGTATCTCTCATGAAGGAGCAGAAGCATAAAAAGAAAAGCGACGACAGGGAAGGACGAGAGAGGCCAGGCCCTGGATTCATGTTTCTGTTTTTATTATGTGTGGACGCAGTCGTCCGTGAGGGGCTGCCGTCTTTACTTTCGTTTTGTTGTTTGTTTATTTTATGGATTATTAAAGAGTTCGCTGGTTCCCGCCATATCACATGCGTTTCTCGTGCGCACGCATTACAATTTCCGGTTTGCGTACAATTTGCGTCACTGTCATTACTATGAGGAAAACAAGAGCATGGATGTCAAAGTTTAAACTTCTCCTCAAGATTAAAAAAGACCAAAGTGTTATTAAACTGTTGGTTACAACGCGACCAATAAATCTATAGCCTTCTTTTAAAGGGGTCATGACATGAGAAACCAAATTTGCCTTGATCTTTTGGTATTTAAGAGGTCTTTGTACCATTAAAACCTCCTGCAAGTTTCATAGCTTAAGACGTCCTCCCCATTATAAACGTAGCATTTATTTAATCAAGCACAAAATACAGCTCGTTCTAGATCCTTTGTTCTTAGTGACGTCACGGTACGAAGTGACGTACCAGTCGTTTGCATATGACCGCCTCCAGCGCAAGACAACTACGCCTCATTTCGCATCGTCGCATGCGCTGTCGTGCAGCGAGTGACTGGATGCCACGTAGATGTGCTGTCCTGCTGTGGACAAGCAACATGTTTGAATACGCTGCCGAACGATCCAGACATCAGGGAAAGCAGTTGGACGCAGTTTATTTGCAGCATATGCAGCCTGCCAAAGCCTTATTTGTTCGGTGAGTGATGTAGATGAGTGTGACAGGGCCACTGATCTATATAGAATGACTGGATAGCTCATGACGTCATAAACAGTGAAGCCAACACGCCGCCATATTGTGATTCCCTAGTGAGCTCACGCGTTCTATTGAATCAATAGGAAATTGTATGATTTGACTAAGAAAACATTGCATAACGAGACACCGTCTTTAAATCTAAAGTCTCCCTGAACAGTCTTACAACGCAAACATCCTAAGCATTTAAATGGGTATTTGTTTAAAGTCGGAAATTATTCCTGCTTACTAAAAATTAAGTATATGTGAATTGTAAACTTAAAATTTAGCTCTTTCTGATTGTGTTTTACAGATAGATCAGTAGTCTGTTCAAGTATTTGATTAGTTAGCAAGAACATGTCCAGGTAATGCATAATACAAATTGTATGGGTTATTGTATTCCTGTTGTATTGTATTCACCTCTTATTTACCCCTTATTTACACTGCACACGTCTGCGGCGCCACACGGCTACCGGAGCTGATCGCGCGCACAAATCGACAAATCACGTGGAAATGCTCCTGGTGTGAGTTGACACCGCGTGAAGGTAGGAATAAAACATTGTCGGAGCCGTAATGCGCCGCAGATGTGTGCAGTGTAAATAAGGGGTTTACACATAGCATAGACCTACTCTGTTTGCAGTGCATATTTTTTTACCATACCCATGTCAACAGGTTGGAGCTTTCACTGCACGCGGAAGCCCGTCCAAGTGCGGTGCGGTGCGTGCAGAGATCGTTTGTGCTGCAGGCGCTAAATTAAAGTGACAGCGCATGATTCGTGGTCAAACTGAACACGGATTGACATGAAAATATGAAATAAATGCATTTATTAAAATTTGTAAGAAGTAATGCATTGAATAATACGTTTATTGGGTTTAAACTTGAATACGTCTGTGAAAGAATGTAGGAAAGAACATATAGCAGGCTATACATTTTTTTTAAACAACACGGAAATAGCGACAATTGTGCATATAAATTACTATATATGGGCTTAAAGTACAACCTGTGAGCAGTTTTTCAAGATCCTTTTGTGATCTTCGTTTTACACTTGTTGATGCACAGCGAGTCATCTTAAAAGTGCCGTCGGAGCGACCGATCTCTGCATAACGGCCGTTGGAGCCCTCTGCTGGTAGGGAATCGTAAGATGGCCGCTCGAACACTTCCGGTGGCTTCACTGCCTGGTGGCAGTTTAGAACGTCATGAGCTATCCAGTCATTATATAGATCAGTGGACAGGGCGCATGTTACTGAAAGAATAGTCTCAGCCTCAGACGTCACGCCCACGGAACGTTGGCTAAACGTCTGATGCATATGGTACACTTAACTGGAAACACTTCAGGAATGTCGAAGTCGTCATCTGATTGGTTGAATTTTATCGGATTTCCGGGGGGCGCGAGTGTCGCGTTTATTTGCGTATTTTCGGAGTTTGTCAATTTCGGTTGATTTTCTATGCTGACTGACTTGTTGCACGCAGGTCTGTTGTTGTGGGGACATTTCCACGCACCGAAACGTGACGCTGAACGAAACGAACTGTAATTGGTTGTTTTACATGTCGGTCAAACGGCCTTATGGGCGGGCCTTGGCCAAAGAAAGCTGCTATGAATTCCAGACCTTCAGCCGTCAGTCTGAAGGTCTGGCTACGCGAGACTACTGAAAGAACGACAAGAGAGAGAGCCCCGGCCGCGCGCGCCTTCAATCTCAATCTCTCTCAATCTCTCTCAATCTCTCTCAATCTCTCTCTCTCTCTCTCTCTCTCTCTCTCTCTCTCTCTCTCTCTCTCTCTCTCTCTCTCTCTCTCTCTCTCTCTCTCTCTCTCTCTCTCTCTCTCTCTCTCTCTCTCTCTCTCTCTCTTATGAATCAAAATCAATTTATGCGAATCCATAGTTTTCATGTGCATTTTAAAGAATTTAATTCTGTCATTAAAGCTACTCTGAATGACTTTTGATAAGATGAATCAATTTATTTATTATTGATGTTTTGTTATTTTGGTTAGAAAGAGCTAAAAGTATAAATGTGATCATGTTTTATCAGTGTAGTAATTGTTGTCAATGTGACTTACTGAACTGATCTGGACTCTTTAACCACCGGCAGCAGCTTCTGAAGAACTTCCTCTGCTGTATTTTGTGTTCCAATGAATGGTTTTAGATTAAAAACATTCATCTTCTGCTCTGATGTCAGCAACACATAAACCAGAGCTGACCACTGTGAAGAGGAGAGTTTGGTTTGTCTTATTATTCCAGTTCTTAGATAGTCTTGGATCTCCTGCATCAGTGAATCATCACCCAGTTCATTCAGACAGTGGAACAGATTGATGGATCTCTCTGGAGAGTGATTCTCCCTGATCTTCTGTTTGATGTAATGAACTGTTTCCCTTTTGTTGTAGGAGCAGCTTCCTGTCTGTGTCATTAAATCTTGTAAGAGAGTCTGATTTGACTCCAATGAGAGACCCAGAAGGAAACGCAGGAAAAGGTCCAGATGTCCATTCTTACTCTGTAAAGCCTCATCCACAGCTGTGTGATGAAGCTTTGACACTGACTTAATCCAATTTACTTTAGAAAATAAACCTTGTTTGGTTTTGCCAAACACATTTCTGTTCTTCTTTGTACAGAAGAGGTGTGCATATAGAGCTGCTAGATGTTCCTGGATGCTCAGATGAGCAAAGCAGAAGACTTTCTCCTGATTCAAGCCAAACTCCTCTCTAAAGATCACAAATGAAGTGCACAATCCTGAGTACACTGATGCTTCTGTCACATCAATGCCACACTCCCTCAGGTCTTCCTCATAGAAGATCAGGTTGCCTTTCACAAGCTGCTGAAAAGCCAGTTTCCCCAGTTGGACAATCATGTCTTCATCTTTCACTTTCTTCTCATAGTCCTTCTCATGTTTGATGTTGGTCTGAATTATCAGGAAGTGTGTGTACATTTGAGTGAGAGTCTTGGGAATCACTCCAGTCTCAGCTTGACTCAACATCTCCTCTAGAACAGTGGCTGAGATCCAGCAGAAGACTGGGATGTGGCACATGATGTGGAGGCTCCTCGAGGACTTCAGGTGTGTGATGATTCTATTGGCCAAACTCTGATCACTGATTCTCTTCCTGAAGTATTCCTCCTTCTGTGGCTCATTGAAGCCTCGTACCTCAGTCACTCGATGGACACACTCAGAGGGGACGAGATCCGCTGCTGCTGGTCTGGAGGTGATCCAGATGAGAGACGAGGGAAGCAGATTTTCCACAATGAGGTTCGTCACCAGCACATCCACTGAGGCTGATTCACTTACATCACACAAACTCTCATGACTCTGAAAGTCCAGAGACAAACGACACTCATCCAGACCATCAAAGATGAACAACACTTTATATTCATCACTGGATATTTCTATTTCTTTGGTTTCAGGGAAAAAGACATGAAGAAGATCTGAAAGACTGAGTGTTTTGTCCTTCATCAAGTTAAGCTCTCTGAAAGGAAGTGGAAATATGAGCTGGACGTCCTGATTCTCTTTCTCTTCAGCCCAGTCCAGGATGAACTTCTGCACAGAGACTGTTTTTCCAATGCCTGCGACTCCCTTTGTCAGGACAGTTCTGATGGGTTTGTCTTGTCCAGGTAAAGGTCTAAAGATGTCATTGCATTTGATTGTTGTGTCCTCTGTTGCTGCTCTCCTAGACTGTATCTCAATCTGTCTCACCTCATGCTCTTTATTGATCTCTCCACTTCCACTCTCTGTGATGTAGAGCTCTGTGTAGATCGCATTCAGGAGTGTTGAGGTTCCCTGCTTTGGTGTTCCTTCATACAAACACTGAAACTTCTTCATCAGAATTGATTTAAATTGATTTCAGAATTGATTTAAACTTAGGATCAGTTGAGAGTTATTACTGAAAGAATAAAACAAAATGATAAAATACATAAACAATTTAATTCTGCAATATCACACTTTCAGTCATGCTCTTGGTTTTGAATATCACTATGGCTGTGATATGTTTTTACAAGCTGTGCTGATATTCAGACCAACAGAACGATTGAGAGTGTGATATTGCTTTTAAATAAAAGTTCAATGATGATTGAAAATCATACATTATAGAGACAATGTTGTAATCATATTCAGAATTTGAGTGAGTCTGTCTAGACAGAAATGTTGTACCTCAGATCAGCTGATTTGTGTTTTCCCTTAAATTTTGCTGGTTTGTCCATAGACTGGTCACTCTTCATGGACACACAGCTGGACGCTGGTGGGTTTGATCTATGACTCTGAAACTGAGGTTAACACAACTGAGACCACAATTTATACCATGCATAATGGATTTTATATGTAGATGCAGAAAAGCTTCAGAAATGTTGAAGAGTGATGACATTGCACAAGAATCATAGCACCCATCAGTCCATCTGTTAATTGACATAGATCTGGGCTCTTTTAGTTGAGGCAGGGGTGTGAAGAAACGAATTACAAATACTCACGTTACTGTAATTAAGTCGGTGTTTTTCAGAAATTGTACTTTTTTAAATAGTTTAAAAATTGTGTACTTTTACTTTTACTTGAGTACATTTTAAGTGATGTTTCTGTGCTTTTACTCCGCTATTTTGCTTCCGTTTGTGGTCGTTACTCTTTACATGCTTTTTTACATTTTTTTCAAACATTTTTGTTAGTCTCGTGACTGTCGTCAAATCAAATCATGCATAGAAAACTTTAACCGCCAACTGCTGTTAATCATAGCTGCTGTGGAAGTGCATTCTTCAAGCATCAATTCAATCAAGATATCAGCGTCTTCCTCTAATATCACAAGGTACATTTCTGCTTACTAAATTATCTTTATAGCCTATCTACAGGGCCTGCCATTTGGTGTGAGATTGGGGGTATTGAGTATGGGATCAATATCCCGCCAAATGTATTGCTGCCACGGATCAAAAAAAATAAGCGTGATTCAAAAATGTAAAAAAACACATGTAAAAATATATTGCACAAACTGAAAAAAATTATGCAAAATGATCAGAATAGCAAACAACGTGATCATGGTTCAAAATATAATAAGCGTGACTCAAAAAATAACAAGCATGAATAAAAACTTCAATAAATATGTTCATGTTTTCTTTAAAATTATGTTTTCCTTTGTTTAATTACTCTGTACTTTGTGCTCTCTTGCATTTTCTGCTCATATTTAATTTTGTTGTAAGCTTGTGCTGTTTTTCTCTTTGCTCTTCTTTCCATGTTCTGTGCTTGCTCTTCCAAGCAGTTCGAATTTCATGTAAATTAGGGCGGGCTTAAGCGTCACCTTTAGTGTACTCTAGATTGACCGCATTCAGTGAACATCAGTACCATCAGTGCATTAGGTGAGGTAAACTGATCATATTAGTGATTCTCATTTCTTTATCAAAACACTAAAACTGGTGCCGTTTTGGAGAGAAATTGGCTCTTTTTTATTCTCTTTCATTGGCTCTTTTATTATTTTTGTTAGGATGAGTGTATGAATAACTCTTTCATCCTCTCATCTCGCAACCAGTCTTTCCGTGTTGTTTTGATGCATTTTAAAAAGATGAATGATAGATATTCTTCAATCTTTCAGACAAACAACAAAAGATATATACAGAGAATTACAGTACGTACAATGTTTTCTAAATTTTTTAAATGTAGTGTACAGTGTTTATTATAGAATCCGCACCTCAGTACTCATGAGTAGCCTTTAAATAAGCTACTTTTTTACTCTTACTCGGGTAGTTCTTTGGACAAGTACTTTTTACTTTACATTTTTTGGAATGTAATGGTACTTTTACTCGAGTATATTTTTTCAATACTCTTTCCACCACTGAGTTTAGGGCAGTGTATAGAGAGCTTTAAACCTGTATAGAGGGTCTTATATCTCAGGACCAGAATTAAAAATGTAATTTAATAGTAAATAGACGAGAAATCACTCAGTTTAATTTACCTGATAAACCTCAAATAGAGAATCAATCCATCGATCTTTTACCATTTATTTTTAATCTGTTGTATTCGAGTTTCCCAAAATGTGATGTAGTTGTGTTTCATTTGTGCTATAATTTGGTTGAATCTATTGAGTTTGACAGTGTTGTTCTGGTCCAGATTATCAGTGTGATGGGGTCAGTGGATGCTCTGGATCAGCTGTGAGAAGGAACCTGGTCCTTTACTCAACTAAAGAATTTAAAAGAATCTTATAACGTCCTGGTGTGAAATGGCACGCAGCAAAACTGAAAATTCTTTACCCTTTTTGTAGCAAAGTTGCCAACCCCGTTTGAAGAGATATATCCAGCACATCCAGTTCTTAAACAATTTGTTAATGAGAGCGAGAGACTAGTTACCTCACTAGTTTTGATTATCCGTAAAGTAATCATAAAAGAATGTTCAAGTAGGCCTATATTTTTACACTTAATGTAGCAAGTATACTAATGTCAATTTAGTATACTAAAAGTTGCTAAAATTAGCCTATACTTGTAAGTGTAATATTTCAATACTGCTTGGGACTAAATTGGCCCACTTTTTAGTATATAAAAGTATACGTTGAAGTGTAGCTACTATAAGTGTAACAGAAGTAAATTGTAAGTGAACAAGTTCACAAATACGTTTCTCATTTGTACTGCATCTGTAGCCTACTACAAGTGAACTCATAAGTAGCTATAGGCCTACCGGTAGTTTACTATTTTAATACTAGAGGTATAGGCTACATTTTTTTAGTTTATGAAAGTAGGCCTACACTTTGTGCTACTCTCAGTAAACTACTAGTCTAATAGTTTTACTGTATACTTGTAAGTTTTCTTTAAGTGAACATAACATCATGCTTATGTTTTACTATTTATACATTATTTTTGCACATAAATGTTCCTATTTAGCTTTATACTGGAAATATAGCCTGCCTTTAACTGTACTTTAACTCTTTCCATTTTAAAAACATTCTTTTTTATCAACACTTGAATGTGGATGAGCCATTCCACCGAAAGGGTGACATTTCTGTCCCCAGGACATTAAATGTATAAAATTGCATGAAATTTAACTCTAAAAGACATTTTATTATTAAGCAAAATGTCCTGCACATTAAGCTAACTACAAATTTAAAATGTATAATTAAAAGTATTAATAAAAACTACGTAAAACACAAAAAAATTGCATTTTCTGCATGTCCCCACTCTCTATCTCTAAAATTTACCATGAAATATGATGATTAAAATCCTTCAGAAATCTTAATTTGTTTGCATTGTTGCGGATCTTCTATCGCCCTACAATCCATCGCGCTCTTTAAGATCACTAAATTCGAGGCTTCTAGTCATTCCTAGGATATCCAGATCCACCAAAGGAGGCAGAGCATTTTCACATTTAGCTCCGAAGCTCTGGAATAGCCTTCCTAATATTGTTCGTTGCTCAGACTCGCTCTCACAGTTTAAAACTAGACGCATCTATTTAGCCAGGCATTCATATAAATTTTTTATCTTACAGTTACTGTAAATTCGGCCTCTAGTTCATAAACGCCAGAGGAGAACTGGCCCCCGACTGAGCCTGGGTTCTCCCAAGGTTTGTTTTCTCCATTGGGTCATCTGATGGTGTGTTAGGACACCTTTAGGTCACTGGATGGAGTTTTTCGGTTCCTTGCCACTGTTGCCTTTGGCTTGCTCAGTTGGGGATATTCAAATTAATTAACCAATCATACCATTGATCAGCTCTACCAAACTTGGATGTCTTTTTTTCCAGTAATAAACAAACATTGTTAAGTTGTTTTGATTGATACTGTGAAGCAGCTTTGATACAATCTGTATTGTGAAAAGCGCTATATAAATATATTTGACTTGACTTGACTTGTTGTGTGACTTTATATCCAATCCAATCTATGCTTGAAAAAATGAGAAAAAAATCATTTTCAAAAAAAAAAAAAAAAAAATCTAATATTTTTTTCATGAGATTATCAATATTTTAGATAAAATACAAATTTTAGTCGTGTCTCTGGGTTTTCACTCAGTCCTGTTACCCTAACACATCCCCTCCTCTGAAAAACTTGGAATATTCCACAAGACACATTTTCAACAGGAAGTTGCATCATCTGGATCTTCTGAAGGCAATGGGAAGACCATAAGTAAGTCCTCTCATTTTAATTTCTGTATATTTGATGAAATTGTAACTATGACTGAGAAGGTCAATCTCAACATACTGTCCTGTTACCTAAATTATTTCTTAGATTTTATTTGTTTATTTTAAAAATATTAACTTTTGGTAAGTCACTAGAAATTGCTCAGTGTTCGCGTGCTATTAACATGTAGCTATGTGGCCATATGCCATGTATTTGATGACTTTTTGCTTAAAAACTCAATCCTGTTACTTTCAGTCCTGTTGCTTATATGAAAAATAACAGGAGTGAGTTAAAGTAACAGGAGTGAGTAGAGTCCTCTGTTTTGTTGATTTAATACTGTAAATATTAGTTGATATAATACTATTCACCTGAATTATGAGTTTTAAGGTTGCAATTACTTAAATAATGTAGACATTAGCATTTGTTTTACGATGTGAACCATACTTCCAGGAAGCTAGTCCACCACCAGCTGACTTAAACGTTTTGTCTTTGTCTTTCTTATATTTTGTAGAAGATGGAGAAAACCCGTACTATGCAGGTGCCAGAAACACCCAGCTATATGGCATATTGCAATGGAAGGAGTGAAACACTCACAACCCTTTCTTTTTCCCCCTTTTTTATCTTAACTTCCCTTTTTCTCCCTCCCTCTCTCTTCTTCTCTCTCTCCTTCTTTCTTTTTCCACCTCCTTCTCTGTGAAGTAGCGCATAGTACACCACTTCAACACAAATCTTATGCACACACAGTCATGTACACTCTCTCTCTCATACACACACATACGGACACTCATTCCTGTTACTCAAGTGTCCATTCCTGTTACCAAGTGTTCATTCCTGTAACTATTTTTTTTTTTAATTTCTAAAAAAAAAATAAAGTTAAACCAGTGTTTTTATCAGTTTTGTTTGGTCCATCATTTATACAATAATTTAATAAATTAAATTATTAAAACAATTATAAACTTGAGGGTTCGGTCTTCTTTAAAATGAAAAAAAATGGCTTTGTGTTTTTTATTAAAATACACCTTGCCTTATATAGTGATTTTTTTACACAAATATCAATTATTTGAACATATAACCAACAACTTCTTTAAAATAAACACTTTCTTGTGGGGAAAACAAAGGAATTAATTGACATGCTTTTAAACATGCTTTTTAAATGGCACATAAGTTTCGGTAACAGGACTGAGAAAATATGCGTCCATCTTCTGCTTAAACCTGGTAAAGAAATTATTAAAGTTGCTTAAAATTGACCGATACACATTTTGAATAGTTAAATATGTGTAGTATTAGATTCAGTGTTGAAAAAAGACAAAAAATCAAGAAAATTTTAAAGAGTTACAACAAGCAAATGTCACCCATTCGGTGGAATGGCCTGGATAAGTGTTATAAAAAGGCAACATTTTAAACATAAAGCTGAGAAAATCGCATTTTTGTCAAAGTCTTCGTCCAGATGGGATTCATGATGATGATCAAAACACAGATGGAGTAGATCGAGTCCATCAACTATTGTATTTTGTGCCATTTGCAAGGATACCCTGGTGAGGGAGAAGGAGAAGTCTTCCATCGTCAGTACGTGTAGATTTTTGAATGGTATTGATAGGGACTGCAAACGACAGACCGGCGGCGACGTGGCATCAGCGCAGCCTTTATGAGAAATAATTAAAAAAAATGTGTACGTCCGAACCTATGAGGTGTGATTTGTGCCCTTTCTGGCGATCTCTTATGCCGTTCCGCCCGGCTCTATGACTTATGGCACACACCCTGTGCCAAAATTAAACATCTGTATGGCGCGCACCCCGTGCCAAAATTAAAACACGTGTCACCTGAATGATCCACTGAACCGGCGCTGCACAGACCAATCGGTGAATGAATCACTCTCATGGTACTTTGATGTCATTCACCGATCGGTCGGTGCAGCGCCAGTTCAAGTCGAACAAGCCTCTTCTTTGTTGCATGCGCAAATTATGATACACTAATACAAAAGAAAACATTTGTATTCACAAAAATTTCTCTATTTGTACCAATTGCTACACCATTCAATTTCGAAAATATTAGTAAAACATATCTGCAACATTTATCAAGTTCATGGATAATTGTGCTTGCATATGTTCATTATTTTGGATCTATATTCATCCCATACAATTTGTGTTTTGAGGAATTAAAGGGATATGTGATGGGCGGCCGATGTTGTGTGGTCGCTCCAGAGGTTGTTGGAATTATATGGTGAAAACCATTGCGTGCGTCATTGCAGACTGTAAGTGCTCTATTACATTATTCAGTCTAATAATAATTATTGTCTGATATGCTGGTAGATGCATCAATAAGATATTTCTTCAGTTATAAAATAACAACTGCTATATTATGCCATCCCTTTATCACACGCTTGCGATGTCTCGCGCGCTCAATCACGTGAAGTGATTATGACGCAGCACTTTGTTGTACGCATTGTAACAGAATTGAGCTTGTTTGTTATATTGTAGAACCACGTTTATCCAGCTGACCATATCACACAAACCCATCACGCACACTGAACATCGCAGCACACGAAGCTACAGGCCTCATTGTTAGTATCTCATCTCATAACCCTATCAGGACCAGACGAGGATACATACTGACATGTTCGAGTTCCAGTGTGAGGATCGACGTCTGAGGATATCTGCAACCTTCTTCCATTAAGTGGACTTTTTCTGGAATACTTGGGACTTGCTAAGACCGAGTACTCTTATTACCACCACTTCATTGCCTTATCTCAACATCATTGTATCTTTAAATCAAAGCACATTGTTTTATTGTTGGTTATTTTGCGTATAGGCCTACGCTGTTTTATTTGAGACATATTAACATTTTGTTGACATTGTGCGCAAATAATTAATTCTTTCATTTGGCCAATTAATACATTGTGTGAAATTGATCCATGGCTCTGGCTGCTTTACTCCTCTCCTAGTTACTGGACATTAATTGTGTAAATAGTCCTCTAAGGTGATTAACAATCAGTGCATACTACAGTCTTCAGTACAATCTTTTCAATTGATGTTTGAGTTTTTTTTTTTAAATATATATATATATATATATATATATATATATACAACACTGCTATTTTCAACCACCCTACATAATTTTGTCGAGGCCTGTGAAATTATGTGAAAAGGGCGATAAAGAAAGGGGTAGATTAATATTCACTCAAACACAAAGCAGAACAGGACAGACGTCTGTACATACCAGAGTCATTTTAATTTATAATCATGAATTTATGCTTGATGAGATAACTCATGGGATTATTATAGAGATTATTATAAATTATTTTGTTATTCACAAGTATGTTATATATACAGCAACACATTTAAAAAAATTATTAACACTTGTTAAAAGAAGAAATCCGTAAACAAACAAATAACGATTAAAAGGTCAATTTCTTGTAAAAGTGATTTCAAAAATTAAAAGTGTACAAAAAATAAATGAATCTTTCATGTTGCTGTTTTTCCTGACATTCTTTCATTCATAAAAACAAAACTCTTCTTTTGGATAACAACAGTTTACCAGAAAGATCTGTTGGAAAAAATACATCATGTGGTTGTTGATCATGAAACCATTATATGTTCTTCTGGACATGAAGCAGTAATACTGTAGTCCATCATCTGATCTCTGAAGATCTACACGGGTAAAGATGGCAGCTCGATTACTGTTAAACAGCCTTCAGGGCTGATCATTGAACTGTGCAAAGTATATTACCGGTATGCATGATTTCATTCAGTTTTGGCACAGCAGTTTTTAGCTCCATATTAAAGGTCTCAGATGGTTATGGATTCATCATCTAGTGTCAAAGCACCTCAGATCCTGGAGAAAATATCAGATGAGCTCTTTTCTGCTGCTCTTCTTTACTGGAAATATCTGCAGGAGTGAAAATACACAGTTTTGAGTGAATTGTGGTACGAATATGGTACTGGGCATGAAACAATTACATTTTTTTATTAATTAATTAGGAAATAGCATATCTATATCTAATAGTTATGACAACTAAAACTTTGGATTTGTATAATCTAAAATCACTCTATCAGTGTAAAGTGTGTAACATCTGACCTGTTTGAATGTTTATCTGTGGGATGTTCTGGACACGACCTGTTGACCTCGAACCATTCATCAATACACCTGGACGAGCAGAAGATGAGATGATTTCCACAGACACAGATGACAGCAGGTATTTGTGTGCGTGTGTGTGTATGAGTGTGTGTGGGTTGGGGAGTTGAGTTGGGGGCTCTGACCCCCTAAATAAGGCTTTTATCTAAATAAGATGTGTGTGTGTGTGTGTGTGTGTGTGTGTGTGTGTGTGTGTGAAATACAAGAAATACATTTTTCTGTAAAAATAAGTGGTTGAATCTATAGGGTTAGGGTTAGCGAATATAAATATATGAATATAAGTGTATTCCATGCATTTGCTACGCAGTTCATCAAAATTAAATGTGAATGTTAGTTTACCTATAGGTTTACGTTGTGTGTGTGTGTGTGTGTGTGTGTGTGTGTGTGTGTGTGAATGAATCATAAATAATAAAATACTGCTAATTGAAAGAACATACAGCTCTGAATTTTAAAATAAAATGCGTGCAAGTTATGTCCTTAACTATAGTAACAGTAAGATATGCGAGTTTGTACAATTTGTTTGTAATTTTTTTTGTTGTTGTTATTTTCAAAATCTTTTATACCAATATTTTATCATTGTGTAAGATGCAAATCTTCACTACTCACAAATACAGGCTGTTGTATTTGATCCATTATCTGATTTATCCATGTAAGTTGGTAATAAATTGAAAGCAAATGCAGTGGCCTTTTCATATTTAAATAACAGAGACCTTTTTTGTACTTATATTTCATTTAACACTTGGTGATGTCATGAGTAAGAGAAAAGCAACAGACAAGGCAGTGTTTTACTACGGTAAACTGCCTGCTGTTTTGGCTAATACATAGTTTCCTATGTACAATGTTTCGAAGAAGTAGCTGTGTTAAGAGCTATTGTGTGCAATGCATAATGTTTTTCTGGATATTTCTGTTCAATAAATTAGATCTAATTAAAATAAATTTGATTAACTTGATTCACGCATACATTACATAAACTATGTAAACTGAAAAAAACAACAACCTGGAAGTAAATGTATAACTAGCACACTGTGTGTTAGTGAATGTTTCTCACACCCTTTGTGGTAGACACAGAGACAGGGCAGTCGAGCGATGGTGTCGCCCTGAACCATGTCATCCAGACATATCGGACACTCACCAGAGTCCTGGGATAAAACATCATCTACACAGAGATAAACATCACATCACTATCAGCATCAGAGAAGCTGAGAGCAGCAGGAGTCAGACGATGACACATGAGGACGCTGTTACACAACTAAACAAATGAGCTTTAAAACAGACAGAAACAAGCCAGTCCAGCATGAAATATGTTTTTATCAGTGAGAGCTCAGGATTGCTGAAACAGGCCAATGATATATAGTGTGATAGTGAAGGTTTTCTCACCATTATAATAGAGTCTGTGTTTGGAAAAACACATGGGCAAATGAACATCCATTTCATCAGAGCAGACAAACTTCGAGCAGACGGGACAGTCGAATCCAACTGAAACAAACAGAACAGACAAAACTCATTCTTAACCATTGTCATGTTTGTATGATTGATTTCCTCTACACTATATAGGTCAGCTGAAAGATAACAAAACATATGTATTTACTTCCTCTCAGTGAACAACAATTATAAGATTACATGGCTATAAAAAGCCATTTTGGAAATGTTGTAATCTCGTCAATTTACTGTAATGTGCATTACTGGGTTATCAACACAATATAAAGAATATCTGATGCATAAAATCCACAACACGTGCTTGAGCTGCACATGGCTGAATGACTGTAAAGCAGGATTTCAAATGAAGTTCATTATAAAGTTGTAAAGTTCATCATGATTACACTGAAACCTCTGCAGACAAAGGTCTGATATAGGGGTGTAACGATACACTCATGTCACGATACGGTACTATCACAAAACATTTAAGGCAAAATAAAGTTCTGTTTTTTGTTATTATTATTTCCAAGACATATGGTAACAAGTTAACAAAAACATACTGTTGATTAAAATGCTAAATGTGGTATTCGGCTACATCAGGGGTGCACTCCTGATCCTCAATATACAGGGCAATATGACTCCAGAATAAAGCTGGTGTAATCAACTCTGAAGCTGAAAATACAGAATTATGTTAGACACATAATGCTTGCACTGTCACTCACTACATATTTAAAATAACGTAGGCCCCTTTCACAGGTAAAATAAGACATTTGGCATTATCAGGACACATATATTCCTCATTGCATCATTTGACCTAATTTTCATCATTATAGTAGTTTATTGTCATTGAAACTCTGTAAACTTTATTTTTTTTCTCATGCAATACACTCACGCTTTCAATACAGGCATTCGTTGAATCTCTTACACAGACTGTGTATGAAAGATTGTGTATAATTCTGTGCATGAAAGACCCAATAATCACATCAAAGTAAATATATGCTTATAAATTATGCAACAGAACACAATACAGAGAATTGAGCTAGAAGCATATTATTAATTATAATGCATTTCTGATGTGCATGCACAGTAAAATCTGAGCACTACACAAAAGTACATTTTGTAGAGATTTGCAGCAGTTTTGATAGTTTAACTCATGCGTTGAACATGTTTGCAGTTTCTTTGCCAGACTCAGGCATGAATGAGAGATCATTTATGTATTGACCTGTAAATCACTAACTAGATAAGCAGGCAAATGTTATTATGAGAGAGTCTAAACTCTTGTGAGAGCTGGGTTACAACACACACGCACATCTTTTTGAGGACATTCAATGATAAAATGCAATCCCTAGCCCCTTACCCTAACCTTAATCACAACTAGTGCCTAACCCTTAACCTAATTCTAACCTTAACCCTAAAACCAAGTCTTAACCCTCAAATAGCCCTTTAGGGGTGACCGAATGTGAGGAATGGACAAAAGTTCCTCACTCCAATGATCTAAAACTCAAAATGGTCCTTATAAATGTAACTGTACAAGTACACACACACACACATGTTTATCATGCACTGACAAAACAAAATACAGGACAGCTGTGTGATCATGGGAAGGCTCCTTCATACACACAGCAGCATCTCAAGACCGATTACAGACACAAACACACACTCAACAGGCAGTCAATCAATAAGACAGCTGTGTGTGTTTATGTGTTTGTACCTAGTGAAATCAAGGTCTATAGAGGAACTTTATACTGATGTTTGGGGTTAAAGGTCGAATTGAAACACATGCCTGAGTTATGATGGCAAAGGTTGCTTAAGGATCACTGCTGTCCAACAACACTGTCTAGTGTAGGGCTGGGTATTGACACGAATTTCACGATTCAATTCGATTTGATTTGATTTAGTTCTGATCTGGATTTAATTTGATTTAATGTCGATTAATTTGGATATATACCAGGTACAGTACATGTACAGTACAGGGAAAAAAACTCTTATATTTAACAAGTTATATTAAACAATATTAATGCTAAAGTTATATAAATTATATTCAGTAACCACCACTCTACAAAATATTCTCAAACAGAAACTTAAAATAAATAAAATATATATATATATATTTTTATCAAGTTAATAGTTAATAATTGCAAAAATTGTTTTGGCAGCATTCACCAAAAAATAACTATTTAAAATACACAGTGCACTTAAAAAAACAATGGCAAGTGCTGAACTCCCATCTAGTCAGTCACGACAATAGTTTGCGTTATTATGATTATTATGGGTAATCTGCATGCAGCACAAATAGAGGCAGGATGGGTTTTTTTTTATTGAGTTGATCAGCGAGTCTTCTGCAAGAACCACCATACAATCAGATAACACCAAGACCTGTCATGTTCTTCTTAAGAAAAAACAAACTCTTAAAGGTGAAGTATGTCGTTTCTGCAACACTAGTGGCACCTATAACAAAAATAAAGCATTTTAATAAAGCCTTCCACAACTCAAACATCACAAACACAGGTGCTTGTTAAGGCATGGCAAAGTAAAAGTAGGCTTTCATAAAAGGTCCAACATATCAGTAATACTTTTTGCTGTGTTGATATGTGTAATGAGGAAACAAGTGAATAGACTAACCATGAATGGTATACTATTAGTAGTCAATGAACAATTAGCCTTGTGTAGCCAGACGTTCAGACTGACGGCAGAAGCTCTGGACTCATAGCAGATTTTATAGCAGCCCAGAGGCGTCTGACTGACATGTAAAGTAACCAATCAGAGTTCGTTTTGTTCCGCGTCATGTTTAAGGCGTGAAAATGTAACGATGTACAATAACAATAACAGACCGTGTGTAAAACTCTTGGACGTATTTTAAAGAGTCTATGCTGCAAACTTTCCATACTTCACATACTTTTGAAAATTCAGCGTTTAGTTGATCCTGATAAGCTTCATTGTCACAGTTGTAAACACGATGGTTTTCTTCTTCCATAACATCTTTGTTTTCAGGCGGACCGTTAAAGAACGCAACACGTCTCCTGGAAATGCTGTAGAAATTAACCAATCAGATGACGACTTCGAAACCCCTGAAGTTTTTTCCAATTTTGTGTGCCATATGAATCAGACGTTCAGCCAACGATCCGTGAGCGTGACGTCTGAGGTTGAGACTAATGAACAGTGAACTGGGTTAAGAGAATGCACTTTAACATAAAAATCTTACTTTTACATTTATGCATTTGGCGGACGCTTTTATCCAAAGCGGCTTACATTGCATTTCAAGGTACACATTTACATTCTTATCAGTTCCTACTGATAAGAACTGGTAAGAAGGTTACAAACTTAACCTTAAAATTTGAGAATTTTTCAAGAATTGCACCCTGCTCAAGATTTTCGTGAATCTGGCACCAGATCAGATATTTTTGCACAGTATTTACTCAAAATGCATAAAAATAAATTAGGCTGGTTAGGCTAGCCTGCTAGTAGATTTAGAAGGCAATGCCATTATGTTAACTGGTCAGCAACAATAATATTTTGGCTGAATTAACTACAAGCTTTAAAAAAACATCCAGTTCAGTTTATGCTCATTCTGTTTGGGTTATGTAATTATGCTATTGTCTGAATTTTCTCATTTCTTTTTGAAATAACTTTAAGCTCAAGATCTGAACTGACGAGAATACTATTTACCACACAGCAACATATTATTGACAGAGAACACGACACACACATGCCTCTTGCACTTTGACCTTCACACTCTAATTTGACACATAAAGTGCAGAAGAATGTCCCTTCAATCGTAGGTTGATTTTCTGTCTTTGTCAGGGAAACAAACCAGACATTTCAACCAGACGCTTTTTTTTTCCACTTCTGTTTGATGCTGCAATTACAAAGGCAAAAAAAAAAAAAAAAAAAACTTTTAAAAATGATACTTTATAGGTCAGACTTTGCCTCACAAATCAAAAAGCTGGCAACCAAACACTTGATCTCAGTCGTTTCCCAACACGACTCATAAAGAAGGTTTTCAACAGGAACTATGCCTCGTAAATGTCTTGTTAACAAATACAATAACTGTCAAATAATGAAAAGCAATGCATTTATACATGACTGATGCAGATTCTCTCACGTTCATGTGTTTGTTCCCAATCAAAAAAACTCCCTCTGATTCTTATCAATCTGATCAAGAAATTGACCGGACAATTCATTAATGATTTATTTAATATACTCTGTCATTATCAGATTATATTAAATAACCATTGTAACCTTCTACTTAACACAATAAAGGTTTGATATTTATTGCCACTCAAAGGTCAAAAGAATATAACATTTTATATAATATTATATGTCTAACCTTTTTGACCTGACCTTAATCTGAACAGGCAAACCTTTTAGCAAAGTACTCATTTATTTTCATAAGTTTCAAAGTCATTCAGCCAATATAAACACATCAGCAATAATAAAGAAATATGCTTCATCCTTTTCCATGTTCTCTAATTATTGAATGAGGAAGTCTCTGTGTTTATAGTTACCGTAACAAAACAACACAACGGTCAGCATTCAGTTCTGCTCTAGATCACACTGTTCAAAACATGATCTACAGAAACACAAACCATCAAATATGCCATGAAAAGGTGCAAAGTCAAGCAAAGGTGGTCTCTTAAAACTTTAAAACCATGTGTTAGAAATCTCTCTCTATCCCACATTATAAAATATATATTTAATGACCTTACTATAATAAGCTCCTATAATAGGGTCAATAAGATAAGTTATATTATAATGCATTTGTGATTATAACACTGGCATATGATACAATAAGCAATCACATAATACCCCTAAGGTACATTATAATATAATATGTAAAAGTAAATGTAATGCATATGGACTTATACTGGCATCATTAAATGACCATATCATACTCACATATCAACTGGTCGATAAGCCTGATGATAAGGTTGATAAGCTAGATTATGATACATAACAATACATACATGACCTTGTGGTTATAATTAATTCATCATAAAATGTCAACAAGATTCATTAATATATTTTAATGCATACTTTGAATATATGGTCATATATAAACAAGCAGAAAAAACATATTAGGCCAATTAGAATCATAATCAAAACCAATGGTCAATAAGCTACATGCAATGTCATAGGGTGAATTTTAATTTTTAAGTTTACTGAGACAATTTTTGCCATTGAAATGACTGGGAAAAGTGTCACAATCAACCTGAATTTACCCCTATATGCTTGTTGTTATGATAAGCTCAAGCATTTTATCATATAAGGTCAAAAAGATTAATATAATAATGCTTATGAGTATTCTCAACGTTATATTAAAATATATTAAAAATATTATAATGAATAGCCTATCAATACATTATTTATATTTGCCATATTTGTGCATACATTATATATATACATACATATACATGATATATGTATTGACATTCATTATAATATTTTTTATAATCATACATGTTATTTGAGTGATATAAACGCAGCTCTTACCGCCCAGCATGTGAGGCGTCAGGTGTGCAGGTAAAGAGCCGATCATCAGTGTTCTCTGTCCGTCAGTCTCATCTCTCCGGCCGCTGGTGGGTATAATCGCGCTCTGGATGAATGAGCCGGGTCTGTGTGATGAATACTGGACCCGTTCACCGATCTGACCCGTCGACCCGCCCGCGTAATAGCGCAACACCGCAGCTCGCGCGCTCCCGCTGTTCACATCGGACCCGGAGTAAGACCTGACCCGGACACCCGCTGACGGACTGCTCTGTTTCGGACCCATCCTTTATAATATCAGTCTTTAAAACTCCTAGAAGCCACGAACTGAACCTGCAGCCTCAAAATATCGATAGGCAAAAACCGATCACGCAAAATATGCATTAAACGCTCACGCTCAATAGAGCAAATCCCAGACAACTTTTCACACTTCCCGAAGCAGATGTGAGTAAATCCAGTCGAGCACACCGCAAACTAACTCAAACACAGTGATGTCAGGATCACGTGATTCACTGCTGCTTCCTCCTGCACTGTTGCCTCCCCTCCTTGTCTCACTGGTTTTGCAATGATATTATTACTGGTTTCCTAATAACAGTTTTTACTTTTTCTCTGCCCATTTGAAGTTCTCTATGATTACATTTCAATGAAATATGTATATGCTTATCTACTACTTCATTACCTTCTTCTCCAACATGAAATATTACTGCCAATGTTATTACGTAACTTTATCTATTTCAACATTTCTAGAATTATGTCTTGGCTGAATTGTCCAGATTGAGAATCTGAGCATATAATTCCCTTCTCCGAGAGCCAATCTGAAGCTTTTTTTCTAATAATTATCAAATATTGTGGAATAAATGCTGCTGCACCTATTTTTTTTATCCTTTAAGCATCTGTAGAGATATTCCTATATTTCTACTCAGTGTATAGTCATTAACGCCTAGCCTACTTCAATTACTGGCTTCATGGGTAAGTTGAAACTTGCAACCCCATTCACATCTCATAACATACAAAGCCTAATATTTAATGTCAAATTTCCATCCAACCAAAGTCCACGGATGTGTCGTGTTCTGCTGAAGAAGGTTACAGCTTATACTGCATGTGTGGAAAAAACAGTGATCGAATAATTATGAAAACACAGAGCTAAGAAATACAGAATACACTCATAAGGTTCAAATTTAATTGCTGAATTGTAGGTTACAGTACATGCTGACCCAAACAAGTTTTACTCCAGTTTAATTCTAAATGACTCTAAACAACAGGTTGATCAATATTCATCTAAATCAATGACAATATTTCCAATTACCACATTGTAAGATTTGAACAATGTTCTTAGAAATTAAATTAGTTATAAAGGTGACTCAAATATCATCCACAAATGGATTTACACACCTAAAGGAGTGAGTAAATACATACTAAAATGGTCAAATATAATAAACAATAGATAAATATTAATAAATAATAATAATAAAAATAATCTGAATAAAACAGGCATCACAAATCCAGTACAGAAGTGTTACATAAAGACAAAAATAATATATTTAAACAAACAAATACATTTTATTGTTAAGCAAAATTAGACAAAAAGTGGCAAAGACTTTTGGACAAACAAAACCAAATAAAAATCACAATCTGGTACAGAGCGTTAACGGTTACATAACTACATAAAGACAGTCAGAAAAACAAACAGCAGCTTTGATCTCAGCAACACACTTCCGTATAACGTTGGTGTAACTTCATCTCTACGCTCGACGTGTGCAGGAAGACACTATGGAAGCAGAAGACGGAGGAGGATCAGCGTCAGCACATTCACGTACAGTGTGTCCTGGAGAAACTGTCCTTCAGGCATCATCATGATGAGATATGAGACAGCAGAGAGATAAATGATGCTTTAAAGAGGTCACATGACCATGAACCGCAGTGACATCAATCTGCCGATATCAATCATACACTCTTCAAAATGAAGGTTCCGGGGATTCACAGGAAAATTCCACAAAGAACTTTTCATTCTCTAGTTCCTAAAAAAGAACATTCTGGAAAGTTCTGGTGAATTAAAGAACGGTCATAATTTGCCTAATCAATGTTTCGAAGAAGTACATAGCCACTCAAGAACCCTATGAGGCCCAAAATAAAAAGGTTCTTGATAAGAAGTGGATTCAGATGCGCTGAAGAACCTTTATTTTAAGAGTGTGAAACAGAACTTGTTTTCTTGAATTGGATACACAGTTTTATTTTTCTCTGGTTAAGCTCAGAGTTAAGCTTTCTTAACTCAGAGGACTAGATACAATATGTTGATTAATACAATCAAAAGACAATCAAGGCAAAGAGAGGATTAAAATAAGAGCGGTTGTTAGAAATTTCACCCATCCAAACACACAATAACCTCGTCACCTCTTCCTCAGCGATTCTGATCTGATCCTTGACCACAGATGCTTTGTATGCGCTTGCAATCAGCTTTGGTTATTTGTCATTTAGAAGTGATTTAAAGTACATTTCAATACAAGCACAATCCCACAGAAGTGACCCAGGGTTAGAAGTCTCATTCAAGGGTACAACAAATCCACAATCGACATCTAGATTCTCCACAGCCAACGTGAAATCAAAATTGACCCTAATTACTTTCATATTGCATGTTCCTGTGACGGATTAATTGGTGCACATGATTCCCACCAAAAATAAAAAGACTTTTCTTATGACGTAATCTTTCATTATTCAACTTGAGCATGTTCACAAATGTTATGTTCAGAGTAGCATACGACTCTATTTTGCAGTATGTATGTGAATTTTGTGCGTTGCATGGAATATCCCAATGATATTCGACATTTATTAAAATGTGCAGTATTTATGCTAGGGACTGTATCCCATAATGCAATGCATTTACCTTCCATTTGCAATTTGATAATGAATAGGAACGAAAATCAAATTTGATCAGACTATGAGGAACTAAGGTGTTTTTACCACATAATTGGATTCAAAACATCCTTATTTTTGAAGATGACAACAGCACGCCACTCGCTGAATTAAACATGCAACGTAATCATGTGACAACAATCCAGCATTATTCTATTCTGAACATATTTACTACTTTATGATCTTTATGTCACCTCCAGTCACATGATGGGTTAGGAGATAAAAAAAGAGAGAGCTGGGAATGAGATATTTGTTTTCATCTCTGCTTGAATGTGATTAGAGTTATCATGACATGACAAATATTGACATGAGAGTTAATATAGATCAAAATAACATGATCATTTGAGTTAAAATCAGGGTGCAGGAAAAGCTGTCCAGATATTAAAGGGTGCAATGATGCAGTGTGTGTGTGTGTGTGTGTAAGGAGAAGAGCCAGTGAGTAAGGTTACGAGAGCAGGGCTTGATGCAGAGACTGAGCCTCACTGCTGGCCATTATTGCTGGCTCACACCCATCTGCTGGTGGTCTGGCTCTGGTTCCTCCTCCACGTCTGCATGATACTGATCGAATGTGTCATCATCGATATCTGGAAGACCCAGGAGCTGCAGGACAGGTTCACAATCGTTCCATACAGAACAGAATCAAACCAGAACAGCATTGAATGTTCAGATGCAACATGCATTAGAAGATTGCAAACAGCTCTGGCAGTTCGCTTTGGCACTATTTTCACACGTAAGGTGTACATTTTCAAAACTCTTAGTGATAATATCACAACAGATCATCAAAAGTGCAGTTTTTTCAAATATTTCATCATGTATTCAACTGTGTTAGTACAATACTCAAAATAGTGTCCTTTTCACAACACAAAATAATTGTTTTTTTAAGTTTCATCTAAATAAATGTTTTATTCAACGTATCTGCCGTTCATAATGCCATTACTATCAAACTTTTGATATGCATCTCTTCTTGTTTAGTCCAACTGATCTTAATGGTTAATCAATGAATCATTTGATACACCTATAGATTTCTATAGATACAGATTCTATAGATATAGTTTCTACTGTGTGTGTGTGTGTGCAATTTGTGAACATAAAGCAGGATAGAGTACAAAGGAGAGGAATCAGGCTATGACTGTATAACATCAGATTGATCAGAGATGCATCAGAAGAAGGGAGACAGATGGCATAAAATATAGTACATTACCGTATGTATGCCATGTGATACTGTAAACTGATTACCATGGTAGAGACTGCCACATTACTGTAACTCACCCTTCATCTGTAAAGGTCAACTACAGTATACAGTCATATGGCACAGTGAAAACATTCACTGTATTGCCAGCAAAATCTGTTCTAGCACAAAACCTCATGACAGTTGCATAATTACATCACACCTTTTGATAACACACTGGATAGATACTATTACAAACATTATGGATTCATTTTCATAAGTTATGTACTGTGAGTGTATTTTCTAATGTGGCAACTGTAGCCTGTATTACTGTAATTATTTTAGCAACAAGGCTGAATTGAAAGGTGTCTTGGATTGTTTGCTGTTGAATTAATTGATTGTTAAAAGTACTAAATTTAAAGAAGATCATACTGTTGTGTTTCGGTGATTAAACCAAATGTTCTCATTACATATTACGAAAATCTTTAGTTTGAAACAATGATTATGTGGACTGAAATGTGTGTAACTGTAATGAAAGCATGGGATCAGGTTTTGAAAGAATGACTAGTTACAAGTGTGATCAGTTTGTTTTGTTTTTTTACTAAAAGTTTTGAAAATGTACACCTTGTGAAGATAGTACCAAAGCGAATAAATTGTTTTTTTGTAAAATAATGAGTTGTACCTGGCTGATTAATAGTTTATTGTGTTAATGTGAAGCGAGAGAGACTTACAGGCCTGAAGGATCTGAAGACTTTGTCCAGCACCTCCAGCAGTGTTTTCTTCCCGCAGGAGGAGATGTAGTCCTGCGCCAACTGGAGGAACGGTAGACAGTCCTCGCTCTCACTCCACACATGCTGAAAACACACACACACACACACACAGTTTCACTGTGGTCCAAATATTTCACTCATAACTACATTTAACATTCATAGTTGAGAGAGACAGATGTTTGTGAATTAGAATTTTGATATTTGTGTGTGTGTGTGTGTGTGCGTGTGTGTGAATATTTATTTATTCAACCATATTTCAATCCTGCTTTATATACTTATTTAACTAATAGTGTTTATATATATATATATATATATATATATATATATATATATATATATATATATATATATTGAATGCAAAGTCACTTTGTATAAAAGCATCTGCCAAATGCATGAATCTAATTTTTATATTTTTCTTCAATGGAAAGCCCAGTAAACTATGTTTAACGTGTTCCCGACAAACCTTTACACATCTAGAAATCATTCGCAATGGAGAGAATTTGTACAATTATATCTGCACCGATCTCCTTTGGAAAATCAGACTACAAATATGCATGAGTAAAAATATTTGTATTAATACAAACTCCCTGGTATATTTATTCCTGAATTTATTAAATAGGTGCATACGGTATATGGATAAAAGGAATTCTCTGAACTCAAAGTTGAGCGTCCTGCAGAGAATCTGGGACACTAAAACTCTTTGTCCCGTTATAATTATCCGAGCGAGAGGGACCATTTTTTCCGTAGATGGCCCAAATAATCTTTTCCTCCCAAACGACATTTGAGAAAAACGTCTAATGAGGAAACAGAATCGGATTCGAATACAATTCAATAGACCATAGAGTTCAGTTAGTAAAAGTCAAATGAATTGTGTTATACAATACATTTCTGTTGTTTATTGTTTGTTTACTGATACTGACACTCAGAATATCCGAGAGAGCAACAACAACAAAAAGTTGTGTGCTGTTATAACTAACATAGATCAATGTTTTGTGTGTTGAATGCTGCACACTTCATACAAAATGATATAAGGCCAGTTTCAGTGCATGTGCTGATCTGGATTGTGGCAGCTTTGAGAACAAGGACATGACACACACACACACACATCATCATCATCTCTCAACTCCCTGTTCAAGCGCTGGTATTTCAATCATAGGTTTCTCTGGATTTCACAAATATATGATCATCTCAAACCTTTTGTAGCTGTTAATTCATGTCGGTTTGAGGCTAACATCTACATGCATGTCCTAGAAAAATGAAAAGTTTACAATAGTTCTAATGCTCAACTAAAGGCTATTAATATGTCCTAACCCGACTTCCTGTTTCAACAGGGAACGTCAACATATGGTGAAAAACTTAATTTGACTGATTTCAGAGATTATTTATGCATCGGTCCAGAGCTCTCAGGAACGGAGAGGAAAACCTCCGGCAGGCCCAACCAGAGGAGCTCCACCAATTCACACCAATCCACCAGATAGATTCACTTAAAGTACTGACAAGACATTCTTATAATGTTAAAATGTCTTTTTTATATATATTTAATTTTAAAATCAGCATTAGTAACTGTTCAAAAATTAAAAAAGCTCACCAGAATGTAGCCAAACAAAATGGGTAACACTTCACAATAAGGTTAATTAATACATTAAATAACAATGAGCAATACATTTGTTACAGTATTTATTAAAAATACGACTGTTCATTGTTAGTTCGTGTCAGCTCAGGTCCATTATATAATTATACTTTTGAGCATGTGTTAGTAAATGTTTAAATTAACATAAACTAATATTACTAAATGCTTTATAAGTATTTTTTATTGTTAGTTCCCATTAACTGATGTTGTAAACTAATGTTAACAAATTAAACCTTTTTGTAAAGAGTTAACACTAAATGCAAGCTTGCTAAAACAACGTCCAAACAGCTATTTGGAAATGGGTTATCAATCCCTGCACAGCACTTTTATAGTCTGAGGCCACGAGCAAAAATGCTTCTTTTTGCATCCTTTAGTATTTCATTATATATTTTATTATCATCATAACCATCAGAGTGAAAATTCAAACTGAAAAATTGCATGCACTAATGTACTTGATTTATGAGTGATGTGCATGCACAGTTACTGATTTTACACCATTTAAAGAAAAAAGAGAGAAAGAAAATACTGTTTATTTCTAAGTTTAAATGGACAACAATCCCAGATTTTTTAATGTTTTTAAAAATGCTTGGCCCTACTGTATTTTTATCTATTAATAATGTAAAATCTCTCTCTCTCTCTCTCTCTCTCTGTCTCACACACACACTCTCCCTCTCCCTCTCTCTCACACACACTCTCCCTCTCCCACACACACACACACACTACCTCTCTCTCACACTCTCTCACACACACACACACACACACACACACACACACTACCCCTCTCTCTCTCGCTCAGTGACCCTGCTGATGGTGGTATTGATCAGTCTGAGTAATAAGAGCCGTGTCCTGCTGCTGCATGTTACTGCAGGGTGATGCGGTCGGTCTGATCGTGTGCTGTGATGTCAGGGAAACTACAGTAAACTGTTGTCAGTGCCGCCGCTCCCACCACGCGCATCACGCGCTGTGCGTAGGGCACCAAGTGCTGAGGGGGCACCAAAAATAGCCTAATGAAAAATCAATCATCAAACTTCTTGTTATAATCAGATTCAGCGCGTTCTTCATCTTTCATCTTTAATCCGCAGCGGCGCCGAGCAGAGAGCACGTCAGAAACAGAGGACAGGGTGTGTGTGTGTGTGTGTGTGTTCTGAGCCTCATTGGTCTGTCACTGCTCGTCAATGTCAGAATATTTGAGATGACCAATCAAATCAAAGTAGGCGGGCTTTATGTTCACAGACGCTGAGCGCGAATTTTAACAGTGCAAGTTGCAACTCGACGCTTCAGTGTACGGTTAAGTGCGAGATAAGATGTAAGTAGCTAAACTTAACTTTATATATTTGACAGGTTTTTCTTAGGTCATAAATGTTAAACGAATGACAAAAAATAATTAGGCAAACTAATATAGTTTTGTCTAATTTCGCCAAAATAGGCCTATGTAACATGTAGCCTAGTGTAATAGTTTAGGCTACTGTCATTGTGAGGGGACAAGAAACATAAACAAAGCCGTTTTCATTATGTTAGGCACAGGATTAATAATGAATGTGTACATATTGAGAATAAAATACAAATTGTAGCCTTTAGTAAATTAAAAAAGCCAACTTTAGGAGGGGAAGAGACAGGGCAAGATAAAAACAAAGAGAAAAAGAGTGTGATGCTGATGAGGAGAGAAAAATAATCAGTTGCCCACTGACATGGTTTTAAAGCTGTTGCTATCGAATTTTTTTTTTTTTTTTTTTGCCTTCACAACATCTTAAAATGCACATCTTCAGAGAAATTCAAAATTTACTCGGGGAAACCCCGAACCCGCTAGCTAACCTGCCTCAAATTCGGGACCATAGTGATTATAAAACCATGCCATTGCATAGTAATGAAACTAGATAATAGTAAGCATAAGTCCCTAAACTAAAGTGTTACTTTTTAATTTGTAAAAAATAAAATTTTATCATACCCCCTAAATGAAAATCCTAAATGAAAATGTTTTTTTTTTTTTTGTGAGTGGGGGGGGGGGGGGGGGGGGGGCTGGGGCATCATAAAGGAATTATGCTTAGGGCACCAAAATGGCTAGCAGCGGCACTGACTGTTGTGCTTCATTTCAAACCGATGCACAAACAGAAAGCAAACATGTATCCAACAGACATGTGCAAGGAGAGCATTAATGCAAATCCAGCATGTGTTTTAACTACATCACTACACCAAAAAACCGAGCATATCTGCACTATATCCCTCAATGACAGGGAACTGTGCAGCTTTAGACCTTTGTGCCGATAAAACACATTAACACACACCTCATGGCCCTGAAATGGAGCTGATGCAATACCTGTCTGGCCAGAACATATGCATCAGTCTACACACTGCATATTGCACTTATAAAAATGAAATTGTTGGAAGATGCATCCAACCCAACAGCATCCAACAAATCCAGCCAAGCATGTGTAGAGAAAGTACTGCAGTCAACAACAATGACATCATTTCATTGTCTTTCCGATAAAGGCCTTAAAACACATGCAAAAAAAAAAAAAAGTATATCGGCAATACCAGCTTACAGTGATAGCCTATGCACGCGTGATTTCCATCGTATCCACTCCAATAAACAGGCCTGTGTCTAATAACATGCGAATACCATAGTAGCATGTCCAGAAACCGTGGTACTTTTTATAATTGAGACAAGAGACTGTTTAGATTATAACACAGCAGTATTCACACACACACACACCCGGGCGCGCGCGCACAGCTCCCCCTCCCCCCGAGGATATTTCTCGATTATGTCATACTTACAAAATTGTCGGTTCCTCCCGTGAGATTGTCCGGGCAGAGCACGTAGAACGAGATCCCGGGCTCGGCGTAGAAGTCCAGCCGCCTCTCGTCCACGTCCTCGGCGAAGATCAGGTCGAAGGGGTTCCCGGAGCACCATTTCTCCGCGGTGTCCACCAGCTCTTTAAACTCCATCCTGATGATGCTGATGCTGCGGATGCTGAGCTCTAACGCTGCGTCGTCATGGTGATCAGAGAGGATTCGTGTTTGCTGAGGTCTCACTGTCTCATATCGGCCTGTATTCGAGTGTTCCTGAACTGGACCTAAAGGACCGGACCCGGTTCAGCCCGCCTGTGCGGAGAACAACGCCTGTCCTCTAGCAGGATGACGTCACATGACAACACATGCGCCCTCGTCATCATCTGCATAAGAGACCATCTCTAAAGAGACACCCGTTTCCTCAACTGCTCAAACTTACTATATATATATATATAATTTTATATATATATATATATATATATATATATATATATATATATATATATATATATATATATATATATATAATTTTTATATAGTAAATATGTATTATTTTTAACAACAATAACATTTCAAGTGTATGCTGACATATGCTGACGTCTTTTGTAAAGAATTGTATACGCAATTTATATTTGTTTACAATTGTTTAGAAATTTAAATAATTTAATAGTAAGTCTTTAAATCAATTTTTTATTACATCATAGATAATATTAAGATTAATTATTTATAACTATTAAATTGAGTGTGTGTGTGTGTGTTTTGAAATGGCACTGTAGGTTGTATCTATTGCTCCACTAGAGGACGCCCTTAGTCCAGTGTTTGGAGCAGTGGGAGAACAGAACGAAAATTTGAATCGTAACAATAACACATAAACAATTATAGAATTTTTTATTATTTTATATTTTAAGAACATTCTTTTTTTAGAAATTTTAAATCTAAAGTTTTGTCTTAAGAACAATCTTATGGAAAAATGCAATAACATTCACGCAATGTTGTGGTGAATACAAAATATTCCTAACCTTTTTTCCCGGAAATAATGCTAAAAACATATCAGTTAAGAATAATTATATTTTTAAGAATAGTGAATCATGACAACAAACGCAACACCGTTTTCTCTCGTCGTGCTTATACCTATGCTCGCTAGGCCCTACAGTAGTTTTGCCTGTAATTGCAAAACTTAATTAAAATATAGTGTATAATTGCAAAAATGTATTTAAATAGAGTGTATTTAACAGGTACTATAGGTAAGCTACTATGTTAACCTATTCTCTAAATTGGTTATATAAGATAAATCTCAAACAAGAATGACGCAAAAGGAAGCAGCAGATGATGGACACACAACATATCAAGTTGAGATTTTAATATGTTTTAAAATGTGACAGAGATACTCGTTATTGTATAACGAGTGGTAAGGTAGGTAGTGGTTCAGGTTGCAAAACCTATCTTTATTTATAAATATGCCGGAGTGTGTAAACTTCTCTATCGCGGCGCATACACGCGCATGCGCAGAAGCAAGCTAAAGGATCAATCTGCTGGCTCTTCTAACATTTAAAGCAACAAAACAACACTATTATGTTCTACTATACTTATTATAAGTTTATTAGCCCTGTGACGTTTTTTTAACCCTTCGTTACCACCCTAGTACTACAATAGTCTCAATAAAAATCGATTTATATTCCTTTAATGTGAGAAATACTTGTACAAAGTAGGCCTATTAGGCTACAGTTTGTTTTTAGAATTTTCCAAAATCTGTGTCCTGAAGCAAAACCACTGCTGAGGTGTTTTCTGTTGGGTTCAATGTGCAAGAAAAAGGTCACGGTGTGCTTTTGGTCAGTTGCCACATTGTATCAGTTCAAACAATTCAATAATCTAATGAATGACTGTAATACTGTCTTGTCTACATATTTCACATACAAGAGAGTGTTGGCTGAATTATACTAAATGATCAGCAGGTGCTTTAGGGCCAAAAGATGGGATTCTAATAACTCTATTTATTATTATTATTTCTAATAGCTATATTTAATGTTAACATTAATACAGAGCCTCTGTGTTGTTAGCTGTCTGTCAGTCAAAAAAAACAAAAAAAAAAAAAACAAAAAAAAAACGGTGAGCCTTTTATTTGCAGCAGTGTCAATGTTAAGGGTCATACCATTCAGGGGTGCGTTTCCCGAAAGCATCGTTAGCCAACTATGGTCGCAAGTTCCGTCGTTACCAATAGAGTTCAATGGGATTGAATTGTGACCAACTTGCGACCATAGTTGGCTAACGATGCTTTCGGGAAACGCACCCCAGAATAGTCATCATGGGTGATTTTAACAGTTGAGTAGCAGAGTGTCTATTTTTTTCTATTTTCACATCCTCACAGCTTGATTGACAGTTCCTTCTGTTGCTTGAGTCGCTGCCAGAAATCCCTGAAGAATGGTCATTGACAGCTTAGAGCATGTGTTGAGTGAGTAGCACACCTCTATCATCACAGATAGTTAGTTTTCATTGTCAACCCTTATCAACAATTCACTAAAATACCAGTTCTCAGTTAACATTTCTATGAAAGAATTCATTCAAACTATGTAAACTGAGTTGCTTTAACATTTTAAATGTGTGCATTGCAAAGTAAGACGCACTGTCTAGCATTTAAGGGAATTTATGAGGCGTGTCTTTTCATCGAAGCAACATATTTTTGCCCATATAAACTCATGTTTATTTGATCATAATACAATTTTAAAAAACTGTTTTTATCCTTAAAACAGCTGAGCGAACTTTTACAATGTTTAAATTTGAAAATCACAATAAAAACCTCAGGAATTACATGCAGAAAACGCCCTCTTTTCCCTCCCAGAAGACAGCATGAACATAGAAATTCATTTCTTTTTTTAAAAACCCACTTTTAAATGAATATATGCATTTTAAGTATTATATTCTTGAGGAATAGTGCAAAATCAAGCATATCTTTAAATGAACCTTTACCCTAAATCGAGAGTGTGCTATAATTACAAATAAGATAATATATATGCTTTAATATGTTACAGCATGCCTTGCTGAACTCTCACGTGTGGTTGATATATGATTAAAGGATCTACAGGAAAAGTCGTAATATTTTCCCCATGAGGCCTGTTGCTTGTAGACGCGACTCGATATTCGATGCACTTGAAGCTGCAGCTGCTGTAGACGGACCAGCCGTTGCAGCAAAAGCTGTAATAAAAAGATTAGCAAATTAGCTGGAACAGATCAAATATCCCTTTTTTGCTTCATTCAAGTTAAAATGAGACTAAAAGTTAGGGTTTAGTATCTTGACCGTATTATAATAACATTACAGAAGAATGTCTATTGAGTAAAAATGCTTACTGGAACCATTGACAGAAATTGTCTGGGAAATGATGTTCAATGCATCAACATTTCCCGTTTCTGCTGCTGTCAAAAGGGTGTCTGCAATCTCTTTTCTGGATGGTAAAGATTGGTTGAAGCTGAACACTAGTTGTGTTATCGTGATGATTGACCCTGGTCTGAAATATATTAAAGAATGTTATAGGGGAATCCATTTTGCAAGCACATATTATTAAAAGTTCAATGTTCATGTTCAACACACACACACACACACACACGCACTAAGCATGATTGCAATATGCTGTATTACCTGAATCCTTGGACAATCACTCCAAGAAAGTTGACATACTTGGGTTTGTAGACCGCTTCAAGCTGGAACAAATTACAAACAATAAGGAATATACAAAGTTAAAGTGTTAGTCATTTTCTCCTCTGTTAGAGTGTTTTACAATTGGACACATTTCTCAATAATTCGGTCACTTTTTCAAAACTCTTCACACAGTTCTCCTAACCAACTTTCATCTTGGTTGAAAGTTGGTCACAGCAGTTCATTTCAGATTCAAAATGCACTAAAATCATGTCAATGTCTCAAATCAACTCATTCTTCCATGGATTTCACACAACATACACACTTTGTCTGTCATAAAACAAAAACCTAAAAACACAACAGCGGCTAGCATGTTTCCTTTTGTAAAATGTCTCTACAAAACAAGAATGACTCTCTACTGTTCAGAGTTCACTGCAGTTTATGTTGCATGGTCCATGTTTGTATTACAGTACAAAATTATTCCAAAGTTTCAGAGTTTTGGTGGTGTTTGTGTCTGAGTGAGAAAATAATTGTAAAAAATAAATGTATTCTGAAATATGTGGTTGAATGCATTTTTGTGCCAAATCAATGATGATTGATCCACAGTTTAGCCCACATGAACTGCTGTTGTGCTCAATGTTTGAAGAGTTTTGAAAAAGTGACCTAAGTATTGAGAAGTGTGTCCTAGTGATTATAAAAATAACTAGCTACAGGTTTAAAATCAAGACATTTATCATCAGAGAGGCTGTTGCTTCAATCACCTGATCCTTCACAAGCTTAGACCTATTCTTGAACTCATGAGACTCTGAATTGTTGAGTGCATCTGTAAACGTGTCAAAAGAGTGAAACTCCAGATCTGTTAGTATCTCAGGTACTATTTTGGCAGTGGTTGTAGGCACTTTAGTTGTGGTGGATGTAATGGGTCCAGTTGTGGTTGTGGTGACTCCAGTGTTAGTGGTGGATGATGCAGAAAGAGTTGATGTGGTTGTTGAGGATATTGTTGTAAGTGTTGTGGATGTTTCGACTGTACTAGTAGAAGCTGGTGAAAAGGAACCGGCTGAAATCAAGCTAGATGCTGTTGGTTGTGATGCTGTTGTGGTAAGTGTTGCACTAGTTGTGGTTGGTGTTGGTGTTGTGGATGATTGAGCGGCATGAAAAGCAGATGGAGAAGGAGTGGCTGAAGTAGGCAATGATGCTGTAGATGCTGTTGGAGAAAATGCGCTAGTGGATGGCGCAGCAAGAGTTGATGTGGCTTTTGAAGATTCTGCTGATATTGTTGTGGATGTTTTGCTCATACTAAGCGTTGAACTGGCAGAAGCTGGTGAAAAGGAACCAGCTGAAATCAAGGTAGAAGCTGTTGGCTGTAATGCTATTGTGGTAAGTGTTGGACTAGTTGCACTAGTTTTGGATGTTGTGAAAGGACCTGTTGGTGTCGTGGATGATTCAGCTGTGCTATGAAAGTCTGAAGAGGGTAGGCGAAAAACAGGCAATGTTGTTTCAGATGCTGTTGAAGTGAATGCACTAGTGGCGGATGATCCAGGAAGAGTTATTTGTTCAGCTAGACATAAGATAACTGTTGATATTAGAAAAATATAATCAAGTTAGATTGAACCTCATGCCAACAATGACGTCTGACAAAGAAATGTCATTGTTTCATGTGTAATTAATTTCCAGTTCAGAAATATTTGTTTTGTACATTCCTTTTTCTGTAAGAATGAACACATTTGTTATCAGACCTACCTGAATCATTAACAGTGACAGAAGCAGAATTTATTTTCAGGGTTTCTGTCTGAAAGCCTATTTGTTCAGCGCTGAGGTTTCCTAAGTGCGTTTGAACGCTCCATCACGTGAGCCTGGACAGAAAATCCAACGCGCGCGCCTCAGTTGTTCGCGCTCAGTGATGATGAGAGGAGACTCAGAGACCCCTTTCTTTACGTTTGTGTGCGTTTTATGAAAAACAAGTAAGTTCCTACTATTGTTGTATGTTTATACTGCGTTGTAAGGAATGTTGTGAAATTTATATATGTTCATGCGAACTAGTTTTATTTGTTGAACTGCGTGACTAATTAGTGTAGTCATGATACCAGAGCGTGCTGTAATATTCGACATGTTTCCTGTGTGAAATAATTAGCCCTCTATATGTCGATTTAGACCTTATTTGTGTTAGTTATTTAGAAATATGCTTCTGCGTTCGAGTGCAGTGTATTTATACTGTTTATTTGGTGCTGCCTGAATCGAGTGTTATAGTGATATAGTGTCATTCTGCATAGCCACTTAAAGGTGCATCAGTACAGATATTAAAGGCATATGGTGACATATTCTGTTACACTGGATAATGATTATTTTCTGTACTGTACTGTTGTGAATGATGACAATGAGCATAGTATAGTATTCCTTTATTTGTTTATTAATCGGTTATTATTACCATTGTATTATTTCTTTTTCTTTCTCTCTGTTTAGACCACATACACTCAATTATACGAACTTGTATATTGGCATCCTGATCTTGGAAATAAAGATGATAAAGGATTCTCTGGCCGGAATCTTTCTGTAGTGTTCCCATCCTAAAAAGAACCACTAGTCCATACTTTAAAGTTTCGATTAACAAGTCATCCAATAATGCATTTGCTATATCCTCAGCTGGTGGCAAAACACATTCGAATTTGAGCACCGAGTCTGTAATAATTGACCCAGCTCTGGAATGAAATTCAGAAACAGTATTATACTGTGTTCATTTATAATTTGAGGATTTGGCCACAGTATACGAACACACACACACACACACACACACACACACACACACACATTCATTAAATGTTATTATCAATATTATATTTACTTGAAGCTTAAGACGTGAGCTCTAAGGACGGATACTTCAATTTGTAGATTGTCTCAAGCTGTAACAAATTACAGACAGTTACAATAAACACCTGTAATTTATATGATTTGGCTCATGAGTTGATGAAAAGCTTCAAATGCAAAATAAATAAATAACGAGCAGTACAATGAATCAAAAACAAACTGAAATCGCGATATATCAAATAAAAGGCTGTCGCTGTTTCCTTGAGTCACAGGAAATTCTGCTTCTGACAAGCTCACTGTATGAGTTTAACGTATTTTAGGAAGGCAATGTGCAATTTCTCAAATGTTTGAAGACAGAAGTTTACAGCATTTCACCAGCCAAATGCACCGCAAACATAAAAGGTTGAGAATTTGAAATGTTAAAAGCTTGAGGGTTTGGACATTTAAAAGTAAAGATATTAGTGAAATACTGTAGGCCTATTAGTTAGTTAATTTTTTAAGACATTTTAAGTATTTTTTTATTAATAATGTCTTTTAATATCACTATTTAAGATATTAAAAAAATAATTGCACTGTTATTTTTAAAATATTTTTGTAGTGCAATTATTATCATTATTATTATTCAGTTTGACTGGGCTTCTGAAACACATGAATAATGTGGACTGTAATTTGGGCACAAAACAACTAAAGGGAGGTTTAAGTTCACTTTAATGTCTTGTTACACGCCATGGCATTTTTTTTTACAATCAAATAAAACACTAATTGAAAAAAAATGTTTAAATATTTTATCTGATTACCTGTGTGTCATGTGACCATTAACCAACATCAGAGAACCGTGAATATAGGAATGTGCCTTTGTTTTGTATTCAAATCTTATCAAGTAAAGTTTAAGGGGTTCAGCTGAGTTTGAGACTCCCTAATGTAAGCTGTTGTTATAGTGAATCAGTTAAGTGGGTTTAGACTCACATTGTCCTTAACATGCTTAGCCCTGTCCTTGAAAGCTTGAGAGAATGAATCGCTGAGTTCAGGTATAAATGTCTCTGAACAGTGGATCTCAAGCAGTGCACTGGTTGTGAAAGGAGACACTAAACTGTTGGTTGCTGCTGTTGCGGAGGATGATTCAGCATGAGATGTTATGGCTGTTGTAGATGACGGGGATGATGCTGAGTCTGTTATTGTGGACTGAGTTGCTGGAACAGTTATGTAAATTTGACATACAAGTGAATCAAAGATTTTTTAAATGATCATTTTTATCTCAATTATTGTAAAGTTGATTCACCTACCAATCAAAATGTAGCAAATAATAAAAGCTTTTCTCTCCATCTTGAAAGCCTCCAGTGAGTCTGCAATAAGCAATAAGTCACTGAATTAATGTACGTGTAAACTTTATTAACATCACAAACTTTAGTTTTTAGTTATAATGCTTCTGTAATATTTTTGAGAAAAACAAAACAATAAGGAAAGACGAAATGAGAGATGGAAACATCTGTTCAAATAAATCTAATATACAAATAAGCTAATGTTAACATAAAGACCTTTTACAGTTATCTACTCTATAAATTACTCCAACACACATTTGACATCACACTTCTGTTTATCTCTCAGATATCAGAACATTCAAATCAAATTCAAACTGATTATTATTTCCTCTAGCTACAATGTTTTTCTATTATGACACTCTTAATATTAATATTTTTTTGCATTTAGCTACATTATTTCCCTATGATATTAACACCAGAATTTCAAAAAAACAAATAGATGCCCCTGAATTGAATTCCCCCATAGAAAGATCATTTCCCAATTAAGATATATAAAGTAAAGTAATATAAAAGTGTATTTATATTGAGATAGATAGTTGTCACATAGTGCTTTACAATATAAACAATAAAGACTAAACAAAATAATGTAACTGCAATTTTCTTGTAACGATGATGTGTTACAATTACAAAACTTAATAGTTATTTAATTTAATTTAATTTGACACACACTGCTATGTCTGACCAAGACGAAAACAGGCATCCATAGAAATGTTTTCCTGTTGTGATATTTTCCACAATTAAACTATAATTTAATATCTAAACATCTTTAGTGAAATAAAATGTTCTTACCAATCTTTAAGCAGATGTACTGAACCCGTTGATTTTAATTCGCTGTTTCCTCTGTGACTTTAAGTAGGTCTGCAAATCTTATACCTGTGGCGATATGCCTTTTAAAGCTTGTAATGACGTCCTGAAGGGTTTTTTCCGCCTTCATTGAAATGAAAAAATAAACTTCAATGTTTTCTGTTTTGAAAACAGTTTTGTTATTTCCGAGCGAAGTAGGTGTGCTACTTCTTCTTTCACTGTCGTCGCGGTCCGAGCTCGAAATCGAGGGGGACGGCGAGCGAACTGTAACGCATAACCCTGCTTTATAGTGCTTAGCACCCACTTCGATACCCCTGGGATGTTTTCCCATGCTTTTATATGTGCAGCTAAGGGTAGAATGGACTCCGGGCTCTGGTCGCCGCGCTGTGCGGGCTCAAGAGACTGAACCGGAGGAGTGGGCGCAGCCCGCGCGCTCTGTGTGCTTATATGGGGCGGCTCGCTGAAAACATTGACAGGCTGTTTTATATGCAGCTTCCCGATTACTGTGAATGGGGGGAGCTTTGTGATTGCATTTTGATGTGCGAGCGGCGCCTTGAGAGGCGTACAGGCTTGTAAGCGAGGGCGGTCGTGGGCGGACGCGTGACTTACAACCATAGATTGACCGGCATGAGCTTGCGCTTTGTGGCGTGTATTTAGCAGCACTGGCGAAGCGCGTGTCAGTAAGCGTAAACGCTTGTGAGCGGGCACGAGACTTACGTTTATATTGTGGCTCATGTGGGACTGCGGACTGTGGTCCGCGCAGGGCGCTGCGTGACGGCTCGTGCAGGCGGCTGGTCACGTGAGGGGATTCATAAATTTTGGAGAAGCCTCTCGCTGCATCCTGCGGTGGATATCCAACCCGGCCCACATCCAAGTGTGACGTCAGAAGCCACCACGCCCATGCCCAAATTGGACACGTTCTCATTAACGTACGTTAACAATTAAACACTGGAAGAAGCATCGAGAGAAGACGAAGGTAACTGCGAAACAAAATGCACGAAACACACTTGCGGTTTTAGTATAAACACTGTTCAACATAATATAAGAATGCGTTGTATGAGAATGAGATGTGTTAGCTACCTGTTGAAAGCAGCTCTTATCACTTTTATAATAGTTTGGTGCGGTTGATCACTTGACTAGAATGCGTGCTCAGCGCGAAAGCCCGCCATATGTAATACTTGTCAAAATATCGATGTAATTCGAATCAATAAGGTTTGATGATGTTGTTTTAGAGCTAAGAATTATCTTCAACTTACATATTTGGTCATTTAACTCCCCTGCGATGTCTTAACTGAGTTGTGTGTTAACGTTACGTGTGGCTTAGTGAATTTCCTATCAGTAACGTTAACTACGTTAGATTCTTAACTGAGGATTTTGTTTAGTATACTATTACTATTATACTATACTAACTGCATTGTTATATCACCAATTTAATGTTGTTATTTGGATTAAGGGTAAATATGAAAAATTTATTATTATTTCAGTGCTTATGTGTGACGTTACATCCTGTAAATCTTATTCTACTTGTAAATAATATGAGATCAAGAATATGAGAATATGTCACTCTGTCAGTTGTAAAATACTGCATATTGAAAAAGTTTTTTGCTATGCAAAGAAGTTATACATGTTTAGATAATGTAATGTGATGATAAACTGTTGTAACATGAATACGTTTTATTATTGATTCATAGTAAATACAGTAAATACAGTGATGGCAAGCCAGCCATCCCATCAGCAGTCTTTCATAACTATATTATACTTCTTTTCAGGAGTACTACAATTTTGAAAGCAAGTGATTGAATGTCTCTCTCTCTCTCTCTCTCTCTCTCTCTCTCTCTCTCTCTCTCTCTCTCTCTCTCTCTCTCTCTCTCTCTCTCTCTCTCTCTCTCTCTCTCTCTCTCTCAGAGTTGAAGCCATTCTTGCAGCAACTGGAGGAAAGGGGATCTTTTTGGTGCTTTTGTTCTAGCACAAATAATTGTGTTCTTTCATATAATATAAATAAATACATGTTTATATATAAATAAATTCATGCTTTAATCATTCTGGAGTTTTGCCTTCTGATATTTGGCCATATCATTTAGTGACTGCATGCTGATTCCATTGTTATTTTACCTGATAATGAGCAAATTAGTTCAACTTAAGGAGGTTAATCAATATACAGCATAATTCAAGAAAGTAAGATTCACTCCACTTTTTCAGTTGTTTAAAGATTGATATACATTTTTCATTTGTTTTGTGTAATTTGAAATTTTCAAAATGCCTCATGCATTTCGAATAAAAAAAACACATTTTATAGAAATACTCCTGAGATTATATGTTTGTGCAAAACTTCATTTATTTCAGTAATTCAACATAGCTGTAAGCCATAATCATCAAATTTATAACGCATAAAGGCTTGAAATATCTCACTTTGGATGTAATGAGTCTATTAGTATTAGCTTTTAGTTGAATTACTGAAATAAATTAATTTTTGCATGATATTCTAATTTTTTGAGTCTCACCATATTGGTTCTTTAATTTAAGGTTTACATAAATTCCATTCTGCTGTTCTATATTTGATTTCAAAGTCATTTGCTGTAACAGGCATTAAGTGAATTCTTTGGTTGTAAAAAAGCAATATTTCTATAAAGAAATGTCGAAAAGTTGTCAATGTCGAACGAAAAGTTTACATTTATTTTTTTATTATTTGGAAGGGGTAACTATAAGTGCAGTTTGGATCACTAAGAAAGTGACAAAAATTCGTTTTAGTTTTAGTATAGAGGCTCCCTTATATGTATATTATACTATTCCAAGCCTGAAAAAGCGTCACAATTTAACTGCACCAACAATCTGTAGCGTCACACCTCTACACAAATAACCATCTTTATTATAAACCAATAACTATGATAACCGTAAAAATATTTCCGACAGGAAGCAGCGCTATTTTGCGCATGTGTACAACAAATCGAGTCACGTGGTCTCCGACGTCACACTTGGATGGGCGTGGCTTCCGACGTCACGCGTGGATGGGCGTGGCTTCTGACGTCACACTTGGATGTGGGCCGGGTTGGATATCCACCGCAGGATGCAGCGAGCTGTAGTTGAAATTTTGGGGCATCTCGCCCGGGGGGCGGGGTTACGTCCTGCGTCACATCTCTCATGCGGGTTCTCGTCGACCAGGGTCAGCGCGCATAGACAGACGAGAAAAGCCGCGACATTTAAAAATACTACTGTTATTGTGTCACGAAATGTCGTTTTAATAGTTTTTCAGTCGACAATGTAGTTGTTTAAAGGTCAAATCTGTGGTTTATTTATAAAGATAGCGCCTATTTAAAAAATTGATCTGACGTTTTCGGAGTTGTCATATCCAGTCTTTCACCGGGCGCTCAGCGCTCATGTACCCCGCCGAGAACAGCCGTACCTCGGCCAGTGCTTCTGACGTTTGCCGCTGGCTCTGATGTCTCTAGTTTAGTGGTTAAACATGAGATATAATTCGTCTTGTGTATATAACGGGCGATCTTTGGTCTCATTAATCTATCATTTGTTCCCTGGCAAATCGTTGTGGCTGAGGGCAAAGTGAAGTTTCATAATTTTATATTTTGGCTATTTTAACGTTGTATCCTGCTGTATGTTTGTCTGAATCGTTTACTTTATTTCTTGTCTTGTATAACTTCTTATACCTTTTAGGCTACTTATGCTGTTACAGTGTCTATTACTGATCAATGAAACTAAAATTTTACAAAAATAGACAGGGTTGTGTCATTTTATTTTATATAGCCTATATTTTATATAGCCTTTTCATTACAATTTTATTTGCTGTATACTGTTTGTTTATTTTATTGACTAAACTATTTACTATTACTTTTCACTTTATCTTATATTTACTATTTGCGTTGCACTGTAGTTGTACCATATCGTATATTACCATAGATAAAGGATCCATCACATGCTTTCACCCATCTCTGGCAATACACACAAGGGTTGCTTTGTAAATAGGTGTTTCTTATTCTTTTTTGTTTCTTTCTTTTTTTGTGTGTGTTTATTTTGTATGATTACTTCACCCATGTATTTGTACTCTGCTAACTAATGCTGATCCATGTGTTGTTGATAAGGGGTGGGGGGTTAAGGGAAAATTTGAAAAAATGCTGTTTATATTTCCCTGTTGAAAACATTGCATTACAAAAAAAAAATTATTGTGTATTATAATAGCAGTATTGAGTCTAATTAGTCGTTACTGCTTGAATCACCTAAAGAAGAAACATGAACTGGTTAACTGGAGTTTACTGGAAGTTTACTTTTCTGCAATACAATAAGTAGGCCTAACTTTATCGAGGTAAAAGTTTCCCCGCTGTCACCAGACGTAGGTCTAGGAGTGGAGAGAAGAGTGACAAAATCACGGTAGGGCTGTGCAAACAAAGTAGGCTATCTGTCTAGCATTGCCATTTCAGTGAATTGATTGATTCATTGTTCCTTCATAGTTTGTAAGAGACATTTCAGGTTGGATGTATTTAATAAACTGAGCGAAACCTATTCATCTGGTAAAATGAAACGCGACTTGGCCATTGTAAGGCTACAGCACATCTTGTACAACTAAACCCATGGTAGCTAGGTAACGATAAACAAATTGAAAGACCGCAATTCCTGATTTCGCTTTCGTTCACTAAACAAAGACTATGGAAATTAAACATCACTTTTCCATCAAAAAACCTGTTGTAAAAAACATAACTTATTAGATTTAAGACCTAGGTTCGCTAGCTAGTTCTGTGCCTGGCTGTGTGCGCTATGATGCGCGCTGACCCTGGTCGACGAGAACCCGCATGAGAGATGTGACGCAGGACGTAACCCCGCCCCCCGGGCGAGATGCCCCAAAATTTATGAATCCCCAACGACCTGCAGCGGAGCTAGCGCGACGCGGCAGGAACAGGTCCATGGCTTGCGACGTTTTCTGCACCTCAGAAAAGCGGTCGACGATTCCGTTCACTGCTGGGCCGAAGAGACCGGAGTGTGAGAGAGGGGCGTCGAGGAAAACGGATCGCTCAGACTCTCTCATGTCAGCCAGCGTCAGCCAAAGGTGCCTCTCAGTTACAGTTAACGAGGCCATGCATCTCCCCAGGGCCTGGGCCACAGACCTAGTAGCGCGAAGGGAGAGATCCGTCGCGCTCCTCAGGTCCGTAACGGGTCCCGGCCTTTCTCGTCCCACTCACGGAGGAGATCGGCTTGGAGAATTTGCAGAACAGCCATTGAGTGCAGGGCGGAAGCTGCTTGTCCGGCGGCGGCGTAAGCGCGACCGACATGGGAAGATGTGGTCTTGCAGGCTTTAGATGGTAGGGCAGACTTTGAGCGCGATCTCGCGGAGGGCGGGCAAAGGTGCGCTGCGACAGTTTCCTCGACCTTCGGAATAGAGCTGTATCCCTTCTCGGCGGCGCCGTCCACTTGGGAGAGCGACGCGGAGACAGAGGAATGAAGCCTCGCGGAGAAAGGGCATTCCACGATTTAGCCAGTTCCGAGTGCAGCTCAGGGAGGAAGGGCGCGGGCCTGGAAGCGGGCGCTTGACGGCGGCGGTGCAGCAAAGGGCGGAGAGGTAGCTTCGTCCTGGAAGGCTTCGAGTCGAGCCCGCAGGGTCGACATCGGAAGATCCTCACAGTGCTCACATCCTCCCGAAGAGAGGGCAAGAGCAGCATGTTCCTGGCCCAGGCAGAGAGCGCATATAACGTGGCAGTCTCCGACGCTGAGAGGGGCTCTGCATGAGCCGCAAGTGGACCGAGGCATCTTTAAAAAGACGCTTGTGCTCTTTTAGATGCTCGGATTTGCAATTGAGAAAAAGGATACAACACCGGATAGCGTGGCTCGCTTCGGAAGGCTGAAGGTGGCGAAGGCGGCCGGCTTCCTCAGTCACTGTCCTAGCTGGCTTGCCGCTGTTTCAACGGCGGCGGCTTCTCAAGGTCCAGCGATGCGAGCAGCTTCGCTGAAGAGATGAAAATCAGAGAATCAGCCTCCGAGCCCAGCTTATATACGCTAAGCCACGCCCATTCTGGCGGGCTATGACGCGCGCCCTCGATTGGACGTGACGTCACGTCGGGCTCACTGGTAGGCTGTGCAGTTCCCGCAGAGCAGCCTATGAGCGCACTAGAAAGCCCTGTAAGGGGTATACAGTTAAAGACCCAGAACCAGATATGAAGAATGAAGACCCGGAGTCAGAATTATAAAAAATTAAAGAAAAGTTTTACTGAAGATAGTTTGCAGTTTCATCAGCAGAAGTCAGCTTCAAGACTCACACAGGAGTTCGTAGGCCGCCTCGCTTACAGTTACAAAGATCACAGCAGTTATACAATTTCCAAGGTCTAAGCTACGTCATTGCTTACAGGTTGAATGATTCTCATTGGCTAAGAAACATTAAGAGCCTAAACAATTTAACACATGTGAGGAGATAGGGTTGCCTATCGCCATTAGTAAAGATAGTTGTCGTCCACTCAATAGATTTAGGTCTGTGGTGGCCTCGCAGGTTAGAGCAGGGCGCCGGGTTGTCTGGTCCGAACGTCCAGAACCTACATAGAATGTCATACGCACACACACAAATAACAGACACTAGCAAATAACAGCTCCCATCAAGGCTGAAGAGAGTCTGAGCTCCTTATTATCAGTTAAGTATACCAAAACATAATGCTAAAACATTCACTCGTTTGGGAGAAAAACAGATAACTGGCATTTACTCCCAAGGAAGGAAATATACTGGAAAGAATACACTTTAATACAACAATTAAAGTTCAATAGTAACGCTCAATATAGCTTGACCATCTGTCCAGCGAAGGATCATATGTGTCTATGCTGCCTTTAGGACCCTCTAACCTTTCTTCTGATACCAGAGAAAGAGACAAACGGCCTTGTGGGTTACATGGCCTTCGTGTCCTGCGTGTACTACGTGCAATCTCAAAGTAAGATTGGAATGCACCTAAAAGAAACTGGTTACTTCCATCACATGCATTTAAGAAAATATAATTTCACAAGCACAAAGAATATAAAAATGAGTATGTGATAATGAATATATTTGATTATTGATTTTTTATAAGGAAGTATATAAGCATCCAAAAGGATTTATGATTTATAGATGTATTTGAAGAGGCAAGGGATTTTGACCAACCCTTCAGTCCCCCGTTTTAGACCAATGTGGGGTCCAATACCGCCACGTCTGGTCTAACCAGTGAGGTCACTACGGAAGGGAGGAGTGGTGACGCATGCTCCCCTGATGGGTCACACTTGTCTCTTCACCTCGTCACGGACATGCTGGTTACTAAAAATTCCAGTCCCCATTAAGAGACTCTCCCACCTTCCACTCACAACAGGACATCAATGTAATTCTTCCTCAGTTTATCAGTCAGGTTAAAATTTTTATAAAACACATAACTGATTACGAAACAAGTACATATTTATTCTCTGGAAGCCAGGCTACATAAGCAAGCACTGTTGCTGTATTCCTAGCATGGCCTAGATCCACAGTCACTACTCAGATCCTAAATGAAGCCATTGTCTATAATCATGAATACCAGAATATATGCACTAGGTTTTTATTTTTATTTTTATAAAACTATGATTTCCAAATCCTTTTATTATAAACAAAGTTGGATGGTGAATCCATTATTTTCACTACCCCTTTTATAGACCCTTTAGGTTCAAAACACAATGGTTATCTAACTAAAAATAAACAACAACAAAAATAAAATATTAATAATTAAGACCCATAATAATCGATGTAAGAACTTTAAGTCTTTACTGAAATCATCTTTCAGTTTACGGTCACATAGCATGTACCATTTTAATTGTATAACATCTTATACCCTTTTTTGTTTGTTTCAAAAATAGAAATAAAATAAAACAAATTCACATCATCATTTCAGTCATTAATTTACCACTAAAATATAGAAGTGTTTCCCATTCTGCTTAATAAAGCTTTTGTTCATTCCTTATCTTTATCACATTAATCCCTGTTAATCATACAATGCCTTATTATTTTTATTTTGAAACTCACTTTTCATACCATTTAAACTTAATTTGACTTCCATACAGTATTTGTCTATCAAATAGTTAGTCTAAAGATTATTAGAACATTGTAAGTATATTACAAAAAAAAAAAAAAAAAATATTAGCAGTATTGTCTCAGTCCCACTTATCTTTACAGTTTCACAGAAAACAAAATATTATGTTACTCAGATCCCAACCCCTAAGACAGCCATATAGCTGTTTTCTTAGACATCTAATGTCATACATCCATTTAATGGATTGAGAAATAAAACCTTTTCTTTTTAGAAGTTATATTCACTCCTCCTTTGTTCGCCCTCCGGCCTTTCAATAAAAATGAGGGAGCTCACTCTGGATAATTTGGATAGTGACTTAGCCAATGGGTCACTTTGTCTCTCTGCCGTCAAGTCTATATATATATGTATGTTTTTTTTTTTCCTACGTTTATCCTTATGATCCCGCCTAGTTGTCTATTTAAATTTAGACCCTCAGTTGAATTTAGACAAGAGTTTTACCCCATAATGGACGGCAATCTTCTTTACAATTCCAATTTATATAAAATACTAATCCAGAGAGTAATTCAGTTCAATATCATAAATGACAAAAGATTTCATAATTACCAATAGCAGACAGAGCTGGAAAACCACTCCAATTAAAGCTCGTCCCATGTTCTGCATTGTCCTTTCATCAGATTGACTCAGAATTATCAACTTTTTTAAAGTTTGTCATTTTACTTAACCCATCTGTAATAATAAAACACTAATTCCAGAAGTTAATGACACAATATCCTTAAAATCAGGAAATAATAGTACCCCAAACTAACACATACAAGACATGACGTGCAGTCACCAACAAATACACACATTCATACCTGACTATGAACTGCTCATATTCTCATATTCATATATTTTATATTGTTGCTAAAAGATTTAAATTTTAAATAAGATTTTAACCTTTCCATTTTCCTGTAGCTTCTATCTAATTTTACATGGTCCCTAAACCAGTTTCAAAGCATGCCTGTTCATTATTCATTTGATTTTTTTTTTTTTTTTTTTTTTTTTTTTTTTTTTAACAAGGTCAGCTGGGTTGTTTTGGTTCATTAACATTATTTTGTTTAAGCTTTCTTTTGCAGGCCAATGACAGAAAGAAAGACACAGTTACCAACCCTTCCTTCACTCAAGCAGTCTCTCTCACTATGAACCTTTGACCATTCACCTTTGTTAGCCAGACTTTTCTTGAATCTACAAAAACTGTCTTCATCTTTAGTCACCACCATGTCTAACAACCTTCAGGAGTTAAAAACCATGTTATAGACATACTAGTTCTAAATCAACACTATAATTTTCCTTGCCCATAAGTGTCACGAACGCCGGTGAAGAGTCCTCTGTCGGCCACCGGAGGTCTCACTCTCCTGAATACTAACGGGAGCTTTGAACTACACTTCCCAAGAACCCACATACAGGGACTGATTACTGCACACCTGATCCTAATAACCAGACTATTTAAACCCTGCTTGTTCATACACACATTGCGAAGTCTTGTTTGCCCTGGCTGCATTTCTGAGCGTTATCCTGTCATTGTATCCTCTGTCTGTGTTTTGACCCTGCCTTGGATTACCGACTACGACTCTTCTCCGCCTGCCCTTGATCTCTGTTTCACTCGGACCTTCACTCCTGATGTTAGCTGCCAGCCCTGAACCTCTGCCTGTCTTGACCACGTTTGATGTCCTGTCTCTTATATTGTTGTTAGCCCTGGTTTCTCGACCCACGCCTGTTTGTACACTGAGCCTGCTATATTTAAATAAACTGCACATGGATCCTACTCAGTCTGCGTCTGTGTTACAGAAGACTTCGCCAACTACAGATCCAGCAGTTCTCATGCATCTGACCAGCGAGCTTTCTGCCCAAGCGACTCAACTGGCTGCTCACCATCAACAGCTAAGTCGACTCACCACTATGACTGAGGAGTTGGTGAAAGCTGTACAGAGTCTCCATCCACCCGCTCCTACACCCTCTGCTCCAGCGCCTCAACCAAGTCAGGTACCGATCGAAGTACCTCATAGCACACTATCTGCTAATCCACGTTTAGCCTTTCCAGAGAAGTTTGATGGCGTCCCAACCAAATGTAAAGGCTTCCTTATGCAGTGTTCTATCTTCCTGGCTCAGCAACCTTCGTTATACTCAACGGATAGCAGTAAGATTTCATTGGTGTGCTCTTTGCTCACGGGAAAGGCACTGGAGTGGGCCACAGCGGTCTGGGACAACCATGGACTTGAACGCACCACTTACGCTAACTTCATTCAACGTTTACGAGAAGTGTTTGAACATGCTGAAGGAGGAAGGAATCCTGGGGAACAACTACTTGCACTTCGTCAGGGAAGAGATACCGCAGCTGAATTTGCTCTGACGTTTCGCACTCTTGCTGCGCAAACTGTGTGGGTGGACGATACATTGAAACTGTTGTTCCGCCAGGGATTAAACCCTGACTTGCAGTCAGAACTTGCATGTCGCGATGAAGACAGAACCCTGGATCAATTCATTGACCTGGCTATTCGCATTGACAACCTTATTCGCTCTCGGAGATCTAACCGACCTACATGTTCTTTCAGCCAAATGAGTCAACCTAGTGACCACACTGAACCCATGCAAATCGGACGAACTCATCTGTCCACAGAGGAACGTGAACGCCGCATCAGAAACCACCTTTGCCTATACTGTGGCCAAGCAGGACATCTGAGAGCTGATTGTCCGACTCGACCCTCCCAGACACACAACCGCAGGGTGAGTTTGCTGATTTCTGCCATAAAAACCAATAATTGTATGGAATTACCAGTTAAATTAACCTGTCAGTCTGAAACGATCACCACTCAGGCTTTACTAGACTCTGGGGCAGCCGGCAATTTCATTGATGAAGGTCTAGCCCGACAGTATAAGATACCACTAACCCTTTGCGAATCTCCTTTGGCAGTGGCCGCACTAGATGGGCGCCCCCTGGGGACTGGCCATGTACAGTACATCACCACTGACCTGAATCTACAAGTGGGAGCGCTACACACTGAAACAACACGCCTCTTCGTCATTCACTCTCCACACAACCCAATCATCCTTGGTTTACCCTGGCTGCAGGACCACAATCCACAAATTTCCTGGCGTGAGAAACAAATCATACGTTGGGATCCCAACTGCTACTCAAAATGTCTGAAGCCAACCACCTTGATACCGGTAAAGACTACTTTCACGACTCAGGAGCTCAACACAGCACCACAGGTACCCCCTGAGTATGTTGACTTGATGGAGGTGTTCAGCAAAACTAAAGCCTCACAACTTCCCCCACATCGACCTAGTGACTGTGCCATCGAGCTGTTATCTGATACCACACCCCCTAGAGGTAAAATCTTTCCTCTATCCGAACCTGAAGCTAACGCGATGAAATCATACATTGAAGAAGAACTGGCTAAGGGTTTCATTCGACCATCAACTTCACCAGCAGCAGCGGGATTCTTCTTTGTGGGAAAAAAGGATGGGGGTCTCCGTCTCTGCATTGATTATCGTGGTCTTAATGATATAACAGTCAAATTCAGTTATCCATTGCCTCTGGTTCCGGCAGCCTTGGAACAACTAAGAACTGCCAAAGTCTACACTAAGCTCGATCTACGCTCCGCCTACAACCTCATACGCATTCGAGAAGGGGACGAATGGAAAACTGCGTTTTCCACCAGCAGCGGGCACTACGAATATCTGGTTATGCCGTTCGGGCTGTCCAATAGTCCATCCGTGTTCCAATCTTTCATCAATGACATATTCAGAGACATGCTAAACCAGTGCCTAATCGTATATATTGATGATATCTTGATCTACTCAGACACCATGGAGGAACACATCAAGCAGGTCCGGGCAGTCTTGCAGCGTCTCATCAACCACCAACTGTATGCCAAGGCAGAAAAGTGTGAGTTCCATCAATCCTCAATTTCCTTCCTTGGTTACATCATCAGTCCTGAAGGTGTGTCTATGGATGAGGGAAAGGTACGAGCGGTTCTAAATTGGCCTCAACCAACTACAGTAAAGGAACTACAAATATTCTTGGGATTTGCCAACTTTTACAGAAGATTTATCAGAAATTTCAGCTCAGTCGCCGCTCCGCTCAATGCTATGGTAAAAGGGGGAGTCACCAAGCTTCGCTGGGCTACTGATGCCATTCAAGCCTTCAATGAACTAAAGAATCGGTTTACCTCTGCTCCCATTCTGCATCATCCTGACCCCAACGTACCTTTCGTGGTGGAGGTTGACGCCTCCAACACGGGCATTGGAGCCGTTCTCTCTCAACGCCAAGGTAATCCACCCAAACTCTTTCCATGTGCCTATTACTCCAGAAAACTCTCCTCAGCTGAACGGAATTATGATGTGGGCAATCGTGAATTATTAGCGATGAAGGCAGCACTTGAAGAATGGAGACACTGGCTTGAGTGGGCTAGACATTCCTTTCTGGTGTTAACAGATCATCGCAACCTGGAATACCTACGCTCCGCCAAAAGACTAAACCCCAGACAGGCCAGATGGGCCCTGTTCTTCACTCGATTCAACTTTTCAATCACCTATCATCCAGAATCAAAGAACATCAAAGCCGACTCATTATCCCGCCAATATGACGCCACCCCTCAAGATCCCTCTCCAGACCCCATCATCTCACCTTCTCTAATCCTAGCTCCAGTCCAGTGGGACATCATGTCCGAAATCACTCAGGCTCACGCACAGAACCCACCACCTCCTGAATGCCCGCTCAACCGAACCTTTGTTCCCCTAGGACTACGAGAAAAGGTAATCCACTGGGTGCACTCCTCCACAAGCTCTGGCCACCCAGGTATCACTACCACGGTTAGACTATTAAGAAACCGGTTCTGGTGGAAGACTTTACAGACAGATACCAGCACGTTCGTGAATTCTTGTCACACCTGTGCTGCAGCAAAGACCTCGAGGAAGACCCCGACGTCGGATGTGCTCTCGCTTCAGGAGCCGCTCGCAGGGGGGGGGCTCTGTCACGAACGCCGGTGAAGAGTCCTCTGTCGGCCACCGGAGGTCTCACTCTCCTGAATACTAACGGGAGCTTTGAACTACACTTCCCAAGAACCCACATACAGGGACTGATTACTGCACACCTGATCCTAATAACCAGACTATTTAAACCCTGCTTGTTCATACACACATTGCGAAGTCTTGTTTGCCCCGGCTGCATTTCTGAGCGTTATCCTGTCATTGTATCTTCTGTCTGTGTTTTGACCCTGCCTTGGATTACCGACTACGACTCTTCTCCGCCTGCCCTTGATCTCTGTTTCACTCGGACCTTCACTCCTGATGTTAGCTGCCAGCCCTGAACCTCTGCCTGTCTTGACCACGTTTGATGTCCTGTCTCTTATATTGTTGTTAGCCCTGGTTTCTCGACCCACGCCTGTTTGTACACTGAGCCTGCTATATTTAAATAAACTGCACATGGATCCTACTCAGTCTGCGTCTGTGTTACAATAAGGCAGCCGACATCAAAAAGTTTTATTACTGTCTCCACAACAACTAATGGGAATCACTTCATGGCCCCGACTGAACCCCGAAAGCCCATTCCTGTTAGCTCTTTATCTATAACCTCCATCAGGGTGTTTTTTTTTCCCCTGGCATATTTGCAGACGCTTGTCACAATGAAAAACAAGCCATACAACTAATGCGGTTTCTTCTGGTGAGTGGTATAGAGGAGCTTGCATTATGGGGCAGACTGCCGGGACTCGTCCCAGCTTCATCTCCCCTTAACGGTATAAGGACGCTGCTGGCCTCACAGCTCCTGCTCAACTCTCATACCTGTCTCACATAAAACATCTCCATTCAGGAAATGCCCAATGACTTTGCGTGATCCACTCTGGCTTAGGTTGCCCCCTGTCTGGCCAAAGAAGGTCTTACCCGTCATAGAGATGGTCACTCGTGCCCACTGGTGACCGCTTTTTTCCCATCACAGAATCTTTGACCGTTTTCTTCAACAAAATCTGTTGTTCTCTGGAGCTTAGGAAAGACACAATCAAGAGTCACCAGGGCCATTCGGACTGCCTAATAGTTGTAACACAGGGAGACAGGTTAATAACAACAGTATTTAATCACTTAAATCCATTAACCATCTTAAAAGCAGCAACCTAGCTACTCAGTGGATTTAGATCACAACCGTACATTCAGTGTACAGTTTCTGTAGCCGAAGGCGTCGGCCCACCCCCGTTTCATGGTGGGGACTAAGATCAGACAAAGAAGTTACTGGTCCTAAAATAACCTAATCAAAGATGTCACTTCACTGTGTTTTAATTCAAATAGCTTATTATCACTAATGACAGGCTCAGATAACAGCTTTTAGCTGACATTGAATGAGAGAGACTCTGAGACATTCAGGACTGGCACACTGCACTCTCATAAACTTCTAACATCAAACTTTTATCTACCATCCTATAGCTCTATCCCAGCTTAAGGCATATTTGCCAGAAATTACATGTGTTTCCAAATAAACATAATTTTTATAGTTGTCTTTATTTAGACATTACAAATTTCCACTCAGATTAAGTCTCTGTTGCACTGGCAGTTTCAGCCACAGCACACATCAGATCCAGATAAGCAAACTGTTTCATTACAGCCAATAATAAACTTATCTTTTGAAAGCAAAACATCAGCTTCTAGTTCTTTCATGGTCAACTTTTCAAGCTGTTTGTTTAATCAGCATTCAGCAACTGTTAATCCAGTCCTGCTTCTGCTTATTTGATCTTCAATAAAAATAATTATTTTAGTTCTAAATAATGTTTCACATTTCTCAATCTTGATTTTAGTGTCAAGTTCTCAACCATAGTTTAATATTTGACTTAAGTTTTCTCTTGGAGTTTATGCATCTCCAATTAGGATTCACACTAACTTTGACGAGGCTAGACCTATCTGCTTGTGATACTTTTGCAGTTATTGTAAATCATCTGTGAGATACGTCTCTCTATATCATCTAAAACCTTTTTAAAATGTTTAATTATAACACAATCATCCTTTTAGTTACTTTGATATATTTTGCAACTCACATTTGTTGGAGTCATTAATTTTACATCAACTAGTGTTCATCAATTCACTTATAAAAATTACTATTATAGATCTTTTCTTCAACAAGATTCACTTTAAGACTTCAATCTTTTGACCTTGTTTTTTTATCTCTTATTTTTCAGACGAAAAATGTTAATGTCGTCATTTAAACACTGATCAACTTTCAAACCCACATTAATACCAGGAATTTGTCACTATCACATTTTTAAACACCTTCTGTCGGCTCCACTTACTGCACACTCTTGAAGCAGCGTGTGTCCCATTCAGGAATGCAAACAGAGCCCCTGATAAGCAGTTCTCTGTATTCTTTTACAGTCCACCAGTGGCGGATTTAATCATAATAGCCAAATCATAATCTTCATCATTATCATTGGCAGAACATTAATTTTCATAAGCTGCATGGAAATGCTCAAAATATTGTAAGTTGTTTTCACAAAGTTTCCTTTTAACTTTAGTCGCTTGTCGAGGGAAATTATCCCCGACCCAGAATTTACTTCACTTGCTTTTTGTAATCATCGTAAGCAATACAAGGCTAAACATTTACATTTTCCAGTTTCTTTATTTGTTTGTAGCCAGTCAAGTTGTTTAAATTTCCAATCAGAATCAAAATACTGACTACCATTTACTTAATAATTTCTGCAAATTTCTTTGAAGTGAGGGCTTCAGAGCACAGCTGCTAACAACGTTTGCTTTCCTGTCTCACTATTTGTTTCAGGACTGCCATATCTTAATCATGGTTCATACTCACCTGAAGTTATTGCAGAAATGGAGGCGGCGATCTTTTAACAACACAGCTCGGCTTCTGCGTGATGAAACTGCAAAGTATACTCCAAAATCACAGTTACATATACTGGTCCACGCCAATTTGGGTCACAACCTTTTTTTTTTTTTCTCTCTCTCGGAATCGTTCCTGATGCATCCCTGGCAAACAACCCTATTATTGTTAGTATCCCTAACTGCCTGATTCACTTCACTAAGTTCGGGGATCCCCTATCTGAGATGGAAGAGATTGAGCAGGTTTTCGGTGCCACTGGACCTACAATCCAGGGACGTACTCTGCTGGGGTGTTGCTATACCAACGATGCCCAATGGGGCCCCCCACAGAGCACGCTTCGCTTGCGCTGTCTGCTCTTGTTAAAACTTTAAACAATGCTATCAGCGACTTCCTTTTATACTTTAACCTTCAGTATAATTAATCTTCACTCTCCTCATCGGAGTGAAGCTCTCCCGCTCCCGTTCAAAATCTCTCCCAATCAGATAGCCCTAACCAAATAATAAAATTACTACCTTGTTTGTTGATTAGCCAGGGATGTCACCAAAGAATAATTGCCCGCATTCTCCACCATAACTGTAAGGGGTATACAGTTAAAGACCCAGAACCAGATATGAAGAATGAAGACCCGGAGTCAGAATTATAAAAAATTAAAGAAAAGTTTTACTGAAGATAGTTTGCAGTTTCATCAGCAGAAGTCAGCTTCAAGACTCACACAGGAGTTCGTAGGCCGCCTCGCTTACAGTTACAAAGATCACAGCAGTTATACAATTTCCAAGGTCTAAGCTACGTCATTGCTTACAGGTTGAATGATTCTCATTGGCTAAGAAACATTAAGAGCCTAAACAATTTAACACATGTGAGGAGATAGGGGTGCCTATCGCCATTAGTAAAGATAGTTGTCGTCCACTCAATAGATTTAGGTCTGTGGTGGCCTCGCAGGTTAGAGCAGGGCGCCGGGTTGTCTGGTCCGAACGTCCAGAACCTACATAGAATGTCATACGCACACACACAAATAACAGACACTAGCAAATAACAGCTCCCATCAAGGCTGAAGAGAGTCTGAGCTCCTTATTATCAGTTAAGTATACCAAAACATAATGCTAAAACATTCACTCGTTTGGGAGAAAAACAGATAACTGGCATTTACTCCCAAGGAAGGAAATATACTGGAAAGAATACACTTTAATACAACAATTAAAGTTCAATAGTAACGCTCAATATAGCTTGACCATCTGTCCAGCGAAGGATCATATGTGTCCATGCTGCCTTTAGGACCCTCTAACCTTTCTTCTGATACCAGAGAAAGAGACAAACGGCCTTGTGGGTTACATGGCCTTCGTGTCCTGCGTGTACTACGTGCAATCTCAAAGTAAGATTGGAATGCACCTAAAAGAAACTGGTTACTTCCATCACATGCATTTAAGAAAATATAATTTCACAAGCACAAAGAATATAAAAATGAGTATGTGATAATGAATATATTTGATTATTGATTTTTTATAAGGAAGTATATAAGCATCCAAAAGGATTTATGATTTATAGATGTATTTGAAGAGGCAAGGGATTTTGACCAACCCTTCAGCCCGCTCTAGGTCTGCCAACTGGTGCACTGCGTTGACAACATATACAAAATGAAGGATAATTTTTGGCTTCAATATGTCGAGAAGATGAATCTTCCCCGTAACGTAAGCTAAACTTACGCAATACGAGGGAACCTCTCGTAAGAGAACCTTTGCTAGATTGTTCTAGAAGAATGACTTGTTGATTTGAGACAAGAATGAAGTGTTTTTGGTTTCCAGATCTGTTCTTCAGAAATGGCCCTTGGCTCTTCAAGGAATTTCATTGGCATGATGAATATTTCCGTGAATGTATCAATTTCATCCTTCCAGTGTATAATTATAACATGTTTCCAGAATTTTCACAGCACTAATCCTTTGCTATGTTCGTTAAGGGTGTAACAGCTAAACACATGACCCAGGTCAAATTACAGGGTTACTTATGGGCACTTTCAGAGATTTCTGACTCTCTGTTAAAAGAAGATCAAAATCATAATTGATCGGATAAAGCTTTATTCCAAATGACTGGAACCTTTCACCAAATTAGACAAGCTGAAAGCATTTACATTTTTAAAAGCATGTAAAGACATGTTTTTGTTTTTGATTAATTTAACTACATTTATTTTATTTATAATTTATTTTAAAAGGTCTTTTTTCTGAATTACGTAATTCAAAACCAAGCAAAATGAATAATTAGGTTTTGTAAGTGGTTGCTAGGGTGTTCTGAGTAGTTGCTAGGTTTCTTATTCTCTGGTATAAAAAGTCATGTCTGATCTTCTGGTATCAGGTCAATTTCTCAACATGAATCTGGGTTGTTTTTTTTTCACCTGTTTTATCGACTTGGAGAAAAGTGTAAGTTTCCTCAACAAAACACATAGGCCTAATGGAAGGATTTTTTTATGTATTTTTTATTATTATTAAAACCTATTTAGTTGAGATCAACCTATCATTGGTTTTACCAATATTTTTTCTCAATATTTAAACATTTTTCCATAATCATGTTGTCACAAACTGCTCAGAGATGCAAAGGGTGAGGATCCAAATGCAGCTTTTATTGGGACAATCAGAATCATAATCCATAAAACAGGCAAATGGTCAAAACACAGGCGAGATAAGCCAAACAATAAACAACAGGGAAGAAAACAGACAAACTAGGAAACAAGAAACCAGGGGCCTATACCATGAAGCCGGTTTAGGTGGCTTGCCAGCTATGTTTCAGCTTAGTTTCCGCCAACCCTGGGTTTTAGGTACTATGAAAGTAGCTCGGCTTTAATCGGTGTTCATTGCCATGGTACCTTACGCTGCACGGCTAACCTGCTCCGGGGCAGGTTAAGTTCTGGATTCGAGATCTCAGACTGAAGTTTGACCAATCAGCTGTGAGCAAAGGAACATATAGGTGACGTAACTAATTCCCAGTGTTTGTTGCAATGGCTTTAGATTTTCTTTCAAATCCTGTGGACATCTCAGCGCAAAATGTTAGACGAGCATCGTAGAGAAAGAGTTTTTAGTCGGACAAAATCCCCTTGCCTTTCCTGATAGTGTATGAAAGATACAGATTTTCTGCGGAAGGAATATCTTATCTTTGCGAACTTCTTGAGCCGCACAGAAATAATTTAACACATCGAATTCATGCACTTACTGTACCATAAATGGTATTGCGTTGCGTATTTTTGCAAGTGGTAGCCTACATACTTGCACGATCGGTGATGCACAGAATCTAGGGGAAAACACGGTTTGTCGAACCATTCGCAAGGTGGTCCTCGCTCTGCAGGAGTACATTAATAGTTTAATAGTGTTCCCCAGACATTTATTGACCATGTCCATAAAAGAGGGTTTTTATAAAATTGCCGGTAAAATATATTGATAGGGTGACATCACGTTTTTTTTTTTTTCAAAAAGCAAATTTCACAAATGTACTATATAATACCAACTTACATGTTAAGCATTATTTTAATCTCATGATAGGATTCCCTATAGAGTCATTGGAGCAATAGCCTGCACACATGTTGCAATCTCCACTTCTCTAGGAGAACATGAGGCAGATTATGTTAATAGAAAGTCTTTTCACAGCCTTAATGTTCAGGTAGAGATTATGTGAACATGTGAAATTATTATTTTCTGTGAGATGAATCTTTAAATTAATAGTAAAATTAACAGATAACAATCTACTTTCCGTGAGTATGTTGTGTCAGCGCTTTGAGGAAAGCTAGTTAAATTTGGTACAGTACAAAACACTGTTAATTTGAATTGGGACAGCAAAACCTACACAATAACCCCCTATCATGACCCTCATGTCAGTGGCGCAGATAGGATTTTTTAACTGGGGGGGACCAAGCTGTCAGCAAATGATTTAAACTCAATTCGTTATTTTGCGTAATTTGGGCTTTAACTAGTGCTCAAGTAGTTTCTTTATGTAATTTGGGCTAATGATTTGCACTAAAAAGCCATTGGGGGATTCTTGTTTGAAATCATGGATAAACAACAATGAACAAAGGTAAACAAAGGCCTGATAGTATGCCAATCACCCACCAAATCTTCATGTCTTCAGCAAAGTATGTTTTATTTAAACATTTGCTTATCTCAGCATACAAAGTCTATCATTATGAACAAAAAAGCAAAGAACCTATGTGCAAAAAATAAAATAACAACAACATTATTTTCTACTGTGGCTGCCCTCCTGCAGATCCTCACTTGACTGACTAGGGCCTGCCTTACTGTCATCAGAAATCGCCTGAGGCCAGGAGGACAACAGTTTAAATCTTATCATTTCAGTTAACCCTCTATACCTCTATAGAATTTCACATCAATGTGAAATACAACATATTCCTGAGAATTAATGGCTAAAACTACTATTTAAAAAATGTCTAAGAATAACTAAAAAAATTAAATTTAAGTGTTAATTACAATTTTGTTGCAATTTATAGATTAGAAATATCTTTCAAATGATGTATGACATATTAAGAAATGTTTTTCAGAGCCCATAATTTAAGAATCTATAGCCTATCCTCCGTTGCTCCGTACAATAAAAAAAACATGATTTCCTGCTATAAGAAGATGTCAAAAGTTTATGTAGGCCTTTATTTGTTGTTTGCATAAACCTTGCACCACACAAATGTACTTATAGTGGTTTACACCATAGACATCATATAGAGACTAGATGCCCTATTGGCCGCTGTGGCGCAAGAAATGCGGCCGCCATCTTAAACCGGTCATACTCCTATTTGCGTTGCATAGCAGCAGTAGATGCCAGAGCACTGTGCAGCATATTCCTGCTCAAATCGGCGGACCATCACTCGGGGATTACTTTTCACAAGTAAGATTTAACATTTAACATTACCGTACTATTGTTTGTATTTTGTGAGTAAAATATTCAATGTGTCCTGTATCGTAGCTACGTGTATGACCTTTGCAGCAAAAAAACCCGCGTGAAAATCAGTTCGGTATTCAGTGAGATATGATTAATTAAATGCGCTGACAGCTCATTGCACCTGCCAAACAGATTACACTGAGCGGAGCGGGTGACCGGTTTAAGATGGCGGCCCCACGGCTCGTCCGCGCCAATAGGCAGTAGTGGCCGATAGGGCGTCTATCTATATGATGTCTATGGTTTACACGACAGTGAACATACCTCATTAATTTATACAGTACAATGGGTTAAATGATAAGATAAAACATTATTTCCTGACGACGATAAATTGTTTGATTTATCCAACCATTCTTTTTTGTGTTCATTCATTATTTGTCTCTGTCCACTCACCTAAATGCATAGTTGGTCTCCACATTTTGCTGTTTACTAAGTGCAAAAGCCTTATTGTCAGACTAGCTATTCCCCTTAACAAATCTAATCTGCCACATCTGGGAAAGTCAACAGGCATAGGATACTTACATTGTTTGTTTTTTGAAAAAAACGAGGTGATTGTTTTTGTTTTTTGTCTCTTCATTGCCTTTATGTGGCATTTATACAGTCGATTTTGTTCAGTTCAGAAAATCACCGACTCAGCTCAGTCATAGATGGTATATGATCAATATGGTTACCGGTCCGCTCCTACAGGCATGATTAAGGCAGCTACTAGCTCCTCATATTCATAGGACCCTGGCGACGTCACTCAGGAGGAGTCGTAGCACACACACACTGAGAGAGAGTGTAAACGTCGGTGGCATGAAGGCATCGTGTGTTTATTGACAACAGAACAGCGTGTAGTGAGAACGTGGGTATAAAGTAATGGTGACCGGTGTAGATCAGTCTGCGTCTGCCCCGACCCGATTCTGAAGCAGCGGCGGGCCGGGACACTCTACTTTGGCTAATGTACATATAGCGAAAACATTGGTTAATCCTCTGTTTTACCGATTTTTGTCACCTTTTGTAGGGATAGTGAGGGGGGGACGGATCGGGTCACTATAAATCTGGGGGGGTCATGTCCCCCCCGTCCCCAGTGCCATCTGCGCCCTTGCCTCATGTGTCAGTAAAACCATAGTAAAAGTTAGAGATGATCTTTGGCATCCTAAAGGCACGTTTCAACTGTCTTCGGCGCTTAAGAGTCACCAGAGTGGGTATCACAGATAGTGTCTGCATGTGCATTCTGCACAATATAGCCACCATAGAAAGGAGCCAGAACCACCACAGAAAGCTTCTCCCCGATGAAACTGACCCGAACACACTTGACCACCCAGCTGGTGCAAATGTAGTTGCAATCACCATACAATATTACACTTAATAAAAGCACATTGAAACTGCAGATAGGTCTCAAACTGTTTTATTGGTTTTGTGGGATGGGGGGGAGAAAGAAAGCAATAGAAAGTTGCATTAATAAATATTCATGCTAAAGTGTTACTTGGTTAAATAAGTTCACATGCTGAGATCAGTTTAATAGCTTTTACATATATTTTTTAAATGTGGAGCCTCCTCAGCTCACAGTCAGGCTCCTTTAGTGTGCAGTCTAGCTCTATAGGCTCCTTTAGTGTGCAGTCTAGCTCTATAGGCTCCTTTAGTGTGCAGTCTAGCTCTATAGGCTCCTTTAGTGTGCAGTCTAGCTCTATAGGCTCCTTTAGTGTGCAGTCTAGCTCTATAGGCTCCTTTAGTGTGCAGTCTAGCTCTATAGGCTCCTTTAGTGTGCAGTCTAGCTCTATAGGCTCCTTTAGTGTGCAGTCTAGCTCTATGGGCTCCTTTAGTGTGCAGTCTAGCTCCATAGGCTCCTTTAGTGTGCAGTCTAGCTCTATAGGCTCCTTTAGTGTGCAGTCTAGCTCTATAGGCTCCTTTAGTGTGCAGTCTAGCTCTATAGGCTCCTTTAGTGTGCAGTCTAGCTCTATAGGCTCCTTTAGTGTGCAGTCTAGCTCTATAGGCTCCTTTAGTGTGCAGTCTAGCTCTATAGGCTCCTTTAGTGTGCAGTCTAGCTCTATAGGCTCCTTTAGTGTGCAGTCTAGCTCCATAGGCTCCTTTTGCAAAGGGCCCTGACTGAGTCTGTTTCCACCTGAAACATAATTCCACCACAAACATGATCATTAGAAGTTTTTGGGAGGCTAATCAACTCACAAAAAGTTGCAAAAACTTGAAAGTCCCTTGACAAACACCTGTTATATATGTCAAGGGTTTTAAATCCTTACCTTGTTCACATTTCTTTTGAAGCCTGTTTCAAAAGAGGCTTCAGTTTCTGGGACAGGTTGTGAAAAATCCTACAATAAAAGAGATTTGTAACTTGGGCCAGTCCCTGCTTTATGCCACACATTCAAATGTTTGCCTTAATAAAAAGCCCAGTGCATTCACCTCAGCAACTGTCCCAGAACACAGACAGAGTGTCTTCATCATTTCCTCCTCCCTGATAAATAAAAGTAGGCCAATATGTTTCTGGTGTTCTGTCTGCTGCATACTGACCTCTGTGAGGGAGACTGTGTGTGTGTGCTGGCTTCAACAGGGACACTGCATTTTCCTCTACTGCAGAACATACAGTCAGGCATATTTAAAACTTAAAATAGTAATGTATCGCACACGTACCCAGGCCAGTGTTACTTGCTTAGAGGAGCCGGCACCAGGGTCAGATTGTACAGCACGTGTAAACCCATCCATAATCGGCCGTCCCTTATTCGGAATAAGGGCCGGCCGATTATGGAACTTATTATCTTTCATAAGTTATTCCTATCAGAGCCAACTCAGTGTATTCTGGAGGAGTGGCCCTCCACTGGTTTTCTGAATTTCACTCTTTTTTCGGTTTGCCTCAAACAAGTGTTGATAAAAAAATAATAAAAGGTTGTGTGTAAATACTTACTAGGCTACTTTGAATTATATTTTTATATTTTGTCTTTATCAGCTGCCAAGAACGTTTGGAGTTGCATCTAAAAATCAATGAATATTAATCTTTATTAGTATATACATGCACATTTTTTTATATATTATAAAAATATAGGCTATATTTCACACACACATTCATTCATAGCCTATATATACATCATTTTACATGAATAAAGAACGTATTTATTTAGCTTACACATTAACACAATCAGCAATCTTTCTCCAACAGTCTTCTCTTGCTTTGGCAGCAGAGACCGTATTGTTTCGAGCTTGTAATACATATTTCAATTCATCGTAATTCTGAATGATTATCTCTTGCTCCTCCGCGGAAAGAAAATATCGCTCTCGCTCTATCCATATCGAACGCGATTGGTTGTTCGGTGCCAACGTCACTTTGGTATGTGCACGCGCTCGTGGAGTAATCATAGCTTAAGATCAAAGCCTGAGTTGACAGAGAAAGTTGATGAGCTGCATCATGGTACCAATAAAGCCTGATTGCATCGGTTTGGTTTTGTCAACTCAAAACTAATCCTGTAACTCCGAGTTTGTTCAGCTACCTTCATGGTACAGGCCCCAGGTAAGATCAAAACCATGACACAGTAAACCAGAGAGCCCTCAGACACTTACAACTACAAGACTTCACAAATGACTAAAACTAGGTTTATGGGTTTACAAGGATAATGAGAAACAGGTGAATGTAATCATGGATAATGAGCCCAGCCAGGCAATGGGAAATGGGAGATGTAGATGTGGTAGGCTATGTATAGTTTACAGTTGTGCACAGCTCTACCCAAAGGGAGTTTATGTTTGTTGTAAATAAGGGTCCTCAGTCAGAAAAGGGTGGCTTGCCCACTTCAGGTTGGTGGAGAGTTCCTGGCTCAAGTGGAGGAGTTTAAGTATCTTGGGGTCTTGTTCACGAGTGAGGGAAGGATGGAACGGGAGATTGACAGACGGATCGGTGCAGCTTCTGCAGCAATGCGGTCGATGTACCGGTCTGTTGTGGTGAAGAAGGAGCTGAGCCGTAAGGCAAAGCTCTCGATTTACCGGTCAATCTACGTTCCTACTCTCACCTATGGTCATGAGCTTTGGGTCATGACCGAAAGGACAAGATCCCGGATACAGGCGGCCGAAATGAGCTTTCTCCGCAGGGTGGCTGGGCGATCCCTTAGAGATAGGGTGAGAAGCTCGGTCACTCGGGAGGAGCTCAGAGTAGAGCCGCTGCTCCTCCACATCGAGAGGGGTCAGCTGAGGTGGCTCGGGCATCTGTTCAGGATGCCTCCTGGACGCCTCCCTGGGGAGCTGTTCCGGGCACGTCCCACTGGGAGGAGACCCCGGGGAAGACCTAGGACACGCTGGAGGGACTATGTCTCCCGGCTGGCCTGGGAATGCCTCGGTGTCCCCCCGGAAGAGCTGGAGGAAGTGTCTAGGGAGAGGGAAGTCTGGGCATCTCTGCTTAGACTGCTGCCCCCGTGACCCGGCCCCGGACAACCGGAAGAAGATGGATGGATGGATGTAAATAAGGGTGTAGTTTTTTCTTTTGCACAATGCTGTGAACAAATTAGAATTGCAAAGAGCATATGCTGTAAAAATGTGAAACATACATATCCAGTGTCTTGTACTCAGTTACCTCACTAAATACAGTAATGTGTAACTTTACTGAAGTTTTAAAATGGCTGTGCAAATAGTATATAGTGCGGTCTTGAGCATTTTCAGGTAGTGTCACCAAGATCTGACTTTTTTGCATTGGAAAACATTTACAGAGTAAACTGTCATAATGAAAACATGACAAAGCCATTTGACTATCTTGTTCATAAACAATGGTGTCAGGACTTTTCATCTTGATGACACTGACACTTTCATTGACATGAATACTTGCTTTTGAGGTACGAGCTATCCACTTTGAGCAAGTGACACGCTTTTGCAGGTTATCAACTGGTTTTGCAGTTTGTACTAATTGTTTTGAGAACTACATTAGCTGTTGTGCAAATGTAAATAGTGATGTGAGAAATGCACCAAAGCGACTGAGAAAAACTGTAATATAGCCTACCTTATACCCTTGTTCAGGGGGGTTCATTTAATTTTACACAGTACAGGCGTAACAGTATAACCACGAGAGCATATTCAGTGGGATGGCAGCAGAACCTTCATAGGAATCATGTATGCGAAAATATACACCAGTTTCCTCAACTGTTCATACAGGCTACTATATAAATAATGATATATTTCTTACGCTATTAAGTAAATAAATTATTATTAACAACAGCAACGACAACATTTTACTGTAAAAAAGGAAATGCATCAAATTGCCTCACATACAGATTGTTACGAGGACGAAAGGAGATGAACCCAAAACAGACAGAGTGCCACGAACAGGGGGTTTATTGAAACAAAACCCACGAGGGGGCAAAACACGACTAGGACAAGGAATGGATGGCAAACTAAACTAGATAATGAATGTACAATAAACTGACAATTCTACAAATAAACGTTCACAAAGACAAGACTCTACACTAGGTACTCACGGAATGGCAAGGTATAGCAACATAGACAGATACGACAACATTCAGCATACGTTAGGCAATGAACCAACACAAGACAGCAAACACAAGGGGATTAAATACTAAGAAACTAACGAGGGGAACAGGTGACGCTAACAAAGCAATCATGACTAAACACGGATAACAAGGGGGCGGGGTTACAAGACGAGACACCACAAGCACATGGCCAAACAATTGGCCAAGCGCTTGTACACAAAACATTGGTTCTGTCATGATCCTGCCACAAGACTAGGAATAATCAATAACATGATGGCAGAATCATGACACAGATATAGTTTTCTGAAAGCTTCCATTTTGTAAAAAGGATGTGTTACAGTTACACTTCTATTTTTCTAGAACACAGAGACGATGAAATGGAAGAAGCCTGCCAAATATTTCAGTTGATGCGTGCCAGCAGATGTGGGTCAGTATAGCCTCATTAGCCTGTGATGTGGATAACATTCTCTGGCCTGTCCCAGACCAAAGACGGGATGCTGGGGCAGAGTATATATATATATATATATATATATATATATATATATATATATATATATATATATATATATATATATATATATATATATATATATATATATATATATACAGGCACGTGCACACATAGACATCAAAGGGGGCTTGAGCACCTGCCCTTTTTATTCCTGGAGAGAAAGTGCCCTTTTTTCTGGGGTGCTTTTTTTATTTTTGAAAAATAATATATATTCCTGTTTGCGCACAGCTTCCCTGTCAAACAAATATATTTTTTGAATAGTGTATCTAAATATCAGGTCATGAGTTCGGAAGCGCTCCCTCTTTGAAGCGCCGATCAGAGTAAACGCGTCTGCTCTAGTGAGCTCGCGCTGCGCTGCCGTTTGGACTTTGAGCCGAGCGGATGCGCGCGCGGTTCAAATGAGTTTGGTTCTGCTTTTGGCACATAAACATTATCGAACATTTATCAAACTCGATATTGATATCGAATATTGACGATATTGACTCGAACTTGATATCGTTTTATCGAGAAAAAGTATATCGCGATAATGAATGAATGAGCATATCAATTTAAGACGTGGCTAAATGTAATTTATGACCTTGTATGGAAAATCTTGACGTTTTTATGACTTTTTATGCCCAAAAATTCTTATTATCAAAGTTAATGACTTACATACATAAAGAGTCTTTCCCCCTCAAATGTAGAAATCTAAATGGGTGAATTTTGAAGAAATCTACAGATGCAAACAGTTGGAGGATAGTAGGTTTAAAACAAACTCCATCTAAATGTGGATTTTGAAGGTTTTATTTGATGATGATGATGATGATGATGATACAGTCCTCCCTCAAATGTGAAACTAAGTCCATGTCACCATCATTTGTATCAAATACTTGATTGAAACTAGTAGCATAGAAAACATGCACATTGTGGCATGGTTTCCTTTGCTGCTCTATAAACCTATGAATACTAAGGAGACCATGGTTTCTGTGAACTGATTATTTTGTAGACCTCTTTTGAAAATGAAACAATTGCGTGAGTTTGAGGAAGATAAAATTAATTAACTTTTTAAATATATTTTTTTTAAAAGTCAAAGTTGTGTTAATATATATATACATACTTTTTGGTTTAAAAAAAGTAAAAAAAAATAAAATAAAAAAAACGTAATTATGAGAAGTGCCCTTTTTTTCACTTGAGCCCCTGCCCCTCAAAATGTCTGTGCACGTCCCTGTATATATATATATATATATATATATATATATATATATATATATATATATATATATATATATATATTTATTTATTATTATTATTATTTTTATTATTATAATTTTTTGGTGTATTGTACTGTAACGTGTACACATTAAGGAATACAAAAATGTGCCAATGTATCCATTGGTTGTGTTTTTTGTGTTCATCATGTGAATTTATTGCACCAGGGTGTAAGACTATGTTGTAGTGTGTGTGTTGTGAGGGCTTGTGTGTGATGTCTGAGGGCAAAGTTTGTTTTTTCAGCATGAGTGAATGGCTTCATTTTGACCTGAAAATAGGATGTTTGGGGGAATTGGGTGAGACGTTATGGATTTGTGTGTACTGTTTTGAGAATACGAGGCATAGTTTCAAGAAATGTGTTTAAGCAATCAAGAAAAACTGTAATAAAAGCTACACGTGGGATTACTTGCCTACAGTGGACTCATTAAACTTGGTGGCACACACTACAAGATATTTTGTCCATTCATATTACCATGCATGTCGTCATTTAGAAAAGTATGCAGAAACCTACTTCTATACTTCCATATTATCCTAGATCAGCATAATAATAGTCTCTCAGTATATGGATGTATAGAGAGCAATAAATGTTAATGATGAGGAACAACTTGTGATACATCAACTAAATTTAACTTACAAATATCATGGACCAGCTACTGCAGCTTGTCCAGAATTACTTTTTGTATATATTTACTTACAACTGCTTTTAAGAATTGTAAGTAACATTACAATTGTTATTAAGCTGCAGGTCAAAGTAATTTGGCTAAATGACAATCTTGGTTTCTTCTCACCCAAAGTGAGCTTAGTTAATAATGGTGTGTAAGAGCAAGACACAACATTTATCAAATAAAGGGATAAAAGTAGTAAAAACCTGAATGGAGTGGAGGTAAACAACGTTTTAATAACATAATATTTTCTATCCTCTCTGAAAAAGATTGTCTTCATAATTTTGCACTACATGTTTTCAGAAAAGATGGTAACGTAGGCTTCCACTTCACTCAGAATGTCATTGTAGGAGTCACAGGGCGGCTTCAGAACAGAGAGAGCATCTTCCACCAACTCTATGGCTTCATCCAGGCTCTTCTGCTGGTTCCCTGCTTCACACAGAAGCTCAGTGATTCTTGCACTGCTCTGCACTAGATCTCCCAGGGAAAATGAAAGAACAGGCTGAATCTTTTTCTGTTCCACTGGAGGCATTACACTTCCCAGATCACTGTTTGCCAGTCGAACAGCAACTACAGGACCGAAGATGTTCCCCAAGAGGCCCATGGTATTATCCTGCAGATCCTTTATCAATGCAGCCTTGTCCTTTAGTGACACTCCAGAGAAAGCAATCTGGTTATAAAGATCATGTTTCTCCTTTTGGACATGTTTGTTCTCCTTCTCAGAAACATCAAATATCAGGCGCATGGCATCTCTCACCCTGGCACAGTTTTCCTCAATGCTTTGACTTTCATTTGCTACGACTGCAGGTGAAGGGCTTTCATTCAGGTGAGTGTTGAGTACCTCTAACAGTCTGGTGGTGATGTTGAAGTATTTGTGCACATAGTGGTGGAGGGTCTGTGTGGACCTAATCATTTCTTCTTTCTTGCTTTTGTCTTTCTTGCCAAAGAACACAGACAGCATTCTGGTGCCTTCTGTTGGTCAAGAGGAAAGCACTTGCATTTAGCAACATATCAACACAATTGCTATCTGTTGCTTCCTGAATATCGCATATCATCTTATGTTAACTACTTAAAATTGTAGTTAATGTGCTTGAAAGCAAACCATTAGGATTTAAAATTTTGCATTGCAGATGAGTTTCACTTCACATAAAAAAAAAAAGGAATCGTTGGTTAATGTTTTTAAACAGTTTATTTCATTGAAATAAGAGAGACTGAATCAGACAGATATAGATACAGCATTTAGCAAATGCCTAAAAGATTTGAATGCATGTCTTTTTTCTGAATATATGAAATATAACACTCATGAAAGAAAAACATCTAAATGTTTTAATTATGAAAAGCCACCTATCACTTGTTAATGTTTAAGATAAATCGGATCAGATTGTGGATGTTATTGTCTTCTTAATAACCTATCTCAATTTTTACCCTGACATAGGTTATGCAATCCTGATATTTTTCAGACGCTGGCCTGAATTCTTCCAACGCCTTGTCATACTCTCGCAGGGCCTTCTCAAGTTGATCACGCTCAACACTTCCTTGAATGGCCCCAATAATCATATCAATCCCCAGGAATAACACCCCAATTACAAGAGAGGCTGCAAACCCTGTTTTAAATAAACCAAATGTTGAGCTAATTTTTGTCAGAATCTTTTCATTTTTAATTAGAAAACAGACTGCAATAACGGCAGCCAAGCCTCCAACACCACAAACTGCATGAACAACATCTGAGAATAGATGATAGTCATGAACAGTCAGAGACATGTTCCTCAGTTTCTCATACAGTGTTGGCTCCAGCTTTTTCTTCATCTGCTGGTCAATCCTCTCCACTTCTGCCTGGATCTCATGTATGCGTTCAATGATTACATCACAGTTCTCTTTCACAGTAGCTTTCTCGTTCAGGGTGACTGGCCTGAAGGACAAACCTAAGTGCTTCTTAAGAACCTCAATGAGTTGGTTGGTGGCTCTGAAGTTGTTTTTCATCAATTCTCGAACCTCTTGACTTTTCCGGATAAGCCTCTCCCTTCTTTCGGGATTGTCAGGGTAGAAGAGATTACTCCAAGACATTTTTCTTTATATTAGGGTCTTGAAATAAAAAAAGAGAAACCGTTATTTAGGAATTTCACCAACACTGAAGTGTTACTTATTAAGATTAAAATAGACGTGTTAATTAATAAGACTGTGCACCATACAAACATTGTTTTCTCCAGTAAAACAAGCGTTGCATTCACGATTGTCTTTTCAGCCATTGTCTGAAATCAGTATGACATTATTTTCCATGACAGCCATTACATATTAGTATTAATTTTAATTATAAAAAAAAGTATTAATTCTGTTTTTGACAATTCTGACTTGAAGATCTGCAGTATGTGTAAAGTATAAGCAATCGCATTTTTCAGTAAAGCCACTCATATTTCAGTACAGTCACTGTTGAAGCATTGCAGTCAGTTTAAAATACTCGGTGTCTCTTTAGCAAACTAGCTCAAAACACAAGTTATGCTTTACATGACTTATGCATTCCACCCTTATACCTAATTATAATTAAGGGTCATATATGAATGACATCTATTGGGCTCTATCTTACACCCGGCACCCGGCGCAATGCAGCACCAAAGAAACACAAGTGTTTTTTGCTATTTTCAGCCTGACGCAGTTATCATTTTCACGTCCCCACGTTGTTTAAATAGCAAATGCATTTGCACCCATTTGAGCCTGGTCTGAAAACGAGGTGTATTCTGGTGCAATGTTGGCACTTTGCTATTTTGGGGAAACAGAAATGTGTGTCGCGTAGAAGATTAGATCAGGGCAATTTCCTGTGGGGTCGCTATGACAACCAGGTACTATTGTGGAAGTACTATCTGCAATGGAAAACGGAGCGAAAAGCGAGTCGAGTCGAGTTGAGCTACTGGTAATGGAAAAACGCCATAAGAGAATAGGGACAACCCTTTTAGACCACGCCAACCATTTTCCCCGTCATTAAACTAGCAAAAGTGGATTAGGACACGTCCTAAATGCACTTGCGCCATGCACTTTAGACTATGCGCTTAGTTCAAATAGGGCCTTTAGAGTAGGTGTATTGTTTTTGACGTGGTTGTGTCTTCTGTTCCCTTTCGTTAGGGAACTCCTACGTCTCGTCGGAGGAGTTTCCAACGAATTGGGATCACGCTAGGGAGACCAATTACCTTCGAGTGAATTAAAACGAGCCAATGAATATTGGCATGCAAGACTTGCATTCTGCGCCCCGCCTGCTAGTGCGGGTATAAAGCGGAAGCGAGCGCACACACATATGCTTTTAGCTTCGGAGCCGACCGGTTGTGTCCTCTAAGTGGATGAGCTTCAAGATTAGTAATTTATCTTCACGCTCAACAAGACTGCTGTTTTCTCCGAGACCTCTCTGTGTTGGTGTGACGGCGCTTCAGCGATCTTCGCGATCTCCCGGGTACCAGCTGCTGCTTCACGCGATCTGCCTTTTTTTCAAAGAGCTGTTGTCACAGCTGGTATTCGGTTGAGTGCGCACAGCGGGCTTGCAGTTTCCCCGCTGTGTTGCCGCATTTATCCCTGTGTGCTTCAGCACAATAAGAGACCGTTTTCTGTGAAAAGAGCAACACGGGTGAAGATCGCGTCCTTTTCAGGATGACGTTTCACCCGTGTGTTTCTGGATGCGGTCGTTTCCTGTCCTCATTTGACGGCCACGATCACTGTTTCACGTGCCTGGGCTTAAGCATGATGAGACTGCGTTCGTGGGTGGTTTATGTTCTCTCATGAGAGCATGACCACGTCGGCACGTTGTTCATCTCCCCTTTCTCGTAAAGGCTTGAGCCGCTCAGCGTGCCGTGTGCCGTTGAGCTGCCGGCTGACAGCGCGGGTTGTCACGGCAACCCAGCGCGCGTCATTCGGCGCTCTAGATGCGTGGTCGAGACTCAAGTGCCTCAAACGAGGTGGAGTCGCTTTGCCTATTCCCCGATCTAGTTACTATTCTGGTGGCCACCGGAAGAGGGCTAGTTTGGTTAATAGCATTGGTGATCTGAGGATTACAGTGAGCGTTCTCCGACGAGACCACCTCCTCGGACCCCTCAATCCTCTAGCGCATCGCAAACATGCTGAGACTGTGTTCGTGGGTGGTTTATGCTCTCTTATGAGGGCATGACCACGTCGGCACGTTGTTCGTCTTGACTTTCTCACGAGTGGTTGAGCGCTCAGCGTGCCGTGTGCCATCAAGGTTATGGCCACGTTCACTGTTTTGCATGCCTGGCAGCTTTCGGGTGGAATTTCTGGTCCTTCTCATGAGGGACCAGCTATTTCATTCGGGGCTCCAGGGGAGGATCAGATGTCGACTGCTGCATCGGAGAGAGGGCTGTTACACTCTGGAAATGATGATGCTGAGTTCCCACTTTAATGGTGTGTGCTCATGCTAAATCAGATTCAGACTTGACAGCCACACTTCCCGGGCTACTCTGGGGGCGCAGTGCAACGCGTAATCGCCTTGCCCCACCCCCGTGCCTGCCCGGATGTGTGTGAAAAAACTTTTAGCAGTATGGAAGCATGTTGGTGGTGTGGAAAGCCAAACGTGCCAAAATCTGCAGAAAGTTTTTTTCTCTCTCACTACCCTTGGTGGTGGGGTGGCTTTGCTAATGGCAGACCACCTCTTCCCAACTACAAGTCTGTGTGAAGCCAAAACACGCAGTACACAAGGGTAGTTCTGAGTCGGGGTTGAGCTGTGCATTGTGACTGACCGAGTAAATGGTTTAATTCATAGCACTGGCCCTCGGTCAGACGATGTCCACACTGTGGTCCAGAAGCGTCCCACGACTAAACCTTGCAGAGGTGCGAGACATCGCCAAAGTTCGCTTTCTCGTGCTCCTATCTCACAAGGTTTGCCGTTTTCGCCGACACTGTTGGAGACTGTGCCCAGCGGCTCTCCACAGTTCAGAAGCAGGTTAAGGAGACCAAGAGCTAGACCCGATGTGCTACCGAGTCGCTCGTGGTTTCTCCTCAGTCTGTTTGTCGCCAAGGGTGTCAGTCCCCTGTGGAAAAGATATCACAGCCAGCTCTACTGTGACGTCTAGCTTTCGCAGGAGGACGGCGCCACCTGTCTCAGCAGCCCTGAGACGGGTGACACAGAGTTGGAGGAAGTTGCTCTCCGGGAGATGGTGTCCTCACCTCTCCCTCCCCCGGAGGAGGGCCGGGTGGGGAATTTGTTCACTTTCTGTTCCGCCGCTGGCTCCCCGGAGTCCAGTGGTACCCACATTTTCAATAGAGCAATTTCTTCCATCTCTGCGTCACAAGGTACACCGGTACGCCGGTGGTTCGGGTCGGCTCGTTGGTACGACTGGCTGATAATAGCTCACTCGCGAGATCTGTTGTGCGATCACAGGGACTTGGTGCTCCAAACCTTCAGTCCTTGGTCAGACCATCACTTTCTACGGGCCGGAGTGCCCTTAGTCCAGGTGTCCAGGCATGCTGTGGTTTTCACGGATGCCTCTGCCAATGGATGGGGGCCACGTACAACGGGCATGCAGTCTCAGGTCTGTGGACGGGGCCTCAACTGCATTGGCACATCAATTGCCTAGAGTTGGAAGCAGTAAGCTTAGCCTTGTGCCGCCTCAAGGGGCTGCTTCTGCACAGGCATGTACTGGTCCGTTCGGACAGCACTGCGACCGTGGCGTACATCATCCATCAAGGTGGTCTACGCTCCCGTCGTATGTCGCGACTCGCCCGCCGTCTCCTCCTATGGAGTCAGAAGCATCTGAGGTCGCTTCGGGCCATTCACGTCCCTGGTGTGCTCAACCGTGCAGCAGACAAGCTCTCACGGTAGCCGCCCCTTCCGGGAGAATGGCGACTCCATCCCCAGGTGGTCCAGCTGATATGGGGAATCTTCGGAGCCGCTCAGATAGATCTGTTTGCCTCTCCAGACACGACACATTGCCAGTTGTTTTATTCCTTGGCCGGATGACCCCTCAGCACGGATGCACTGGCACACAGCGGGCTTATGAGTCCAAGGACGTGCCTGGCCCACCTAGGTTGACGGCACACTCCGCCTTGTAATCCGCACCCTGTACCCTCTTGGGGCTTAACTCTAGTGCTCAGAGCACTCCAGAGGCCCCCTTCTGAGCCCTTAGCGATGGTTGAGTTAAATACCCTGTCTATGAAGACAGCTCTCCTGTTGGCTTTGGCTTCTTTTAAGAGGGTAGGGGATCTGCAGGCATTTTCGGTCGACGAATCGTGCCTGGAGTTCGGACCGGGTCTTTCTCACGTTGTTCTGAGACCCAGGTTAGGATATGTGCCCAAGGTTCCTACCACTCCGTTTGTAGATCAGGTAGTGAACCTGTAAGCGCTGCCCCCGAAGGAGGCAGACCCAGCCCTAGCTTTTCTCTGTCCCATACGTGCTCTACGTTGTTTTGTGGACAGAACGCAAAGCTTTAGGACCTCAGAGCAGCTCTTCGTCTGTTACGGAGGCCAGCAGAGGGGAAGGCTGTCTCCTAGCAGAGGTTAGCCCACTGGCTAGTGGATGCTATCATCCGGGCTTATGAATCCCAGGACGTGCCTGGCCCACCTAGGTTGACCGCACACTCCACTAGGAGTGCCGCCTCCTCCTGGGCGTTGGCACAAGGCGCCTCGCTGGCAGACATCTGTAGAGCTGCGGGCTGGGCGGCCTCCGCGGCCTCCATTCTATAGCCTCCGTGTTGAACCTGTTCCTCCCATGTACTCGCTACGACCAGTAGTGCGAGGAATTCGGTCATGTTGGCTTGCCATGCCATTCCCGCCCTACGGGCCGGATACGTGCGCTTTTTTGCTCCGTTGGTTCCCCAACAAACGGCTAACCTCGTGAGTTCCTCCATCACCCCTCCGGCACCAGGCGAGGCAGATCGCCCGGCGCCAGGTCGATTACCTCTCGTAGGAGTTGTTGTTAGACTGGGTGGCCTTAACAGTGGTCCCTACGGTGACCCATTTCTTCCACGTTCCAGCTACCCTCCGGGTTAGCACCGTGTCTTCCCCTCGACAGACCCGTTCTGTCGTCCTTGCTGAGTACGCTCCCACCCCTCGGGCTGGGACTACCTCAAGGACTGCCGTGTGTTTCACTACCCTACGGGCTAGTACATACGTGTATTCCAGTGCCTCCCTTCGGGCGGGCAGGGGCTCCACAGCGTTCCCTCCTACAGGTCGGGCACGCTTCCCCAGTGTTATCCAAATCCACTGATCGGGTCTTGCGGAACAGCAGTGTGATTCTTCCTAGCTAGCTCCTGCCATAAAGAAAACTAAGAAACTGCTTTGGCGGGAAGCTAAGCTGGGCGCTGGAAGGGGCCAGCACCATGACGTGTTATTAGGGATCCCAATTCGTTGGAAACTCCTCTGACGAGACGTATGAGTTCCCCAACGAAAGGGAACGTCTCGGTTACGTATGGTAACCCTCGTTCCCTGAGTAGGGAACGGAGACGTCTCGTTCCGTCGCCATGCTTGCTGTACCTTCGCGGAGGACTGGACACTGTCCGGGCTCCTCAGCGTAAAGTATATGTGTGTGCGCTCGCTTCCGCTTTATACCCGCACTGGCAGGAGCGTGGAATGCAAGTCCTGCATGCCAATATTCATTGCCTCGTTTTAATTCACTCGAAGGCAATTGGTCTCCCTAGCGTGATCCCAATTCATTGGAAACTCCTCCGACGAGACGTCTCCGTTCCCTGCTCAGGGAGCGAGGGTTACCATACGTAACCGAGACATTTTTCCTCCACCCATAAACAATTCATATCACGTGTTATTTTATTTGTAAAGATATTTTTATAGTAATATTACTAGAATAGTTAGGGAGATAAAGGGAAATTTGTGTCGGCTAATTTGGTAAGAATTTTTGATCTGCACATAAACACAAAGGGGCGGTTTCCCGGACAGAGATTATGCCTAGTCTTGGACTAAATTGATCTTTTAAACCAGATTAACAGAAATCTGCTTTCTCTGTCATGGTTTTAAATAGTCCTAGACTTGGTTTAGTCCAGAGTTTAATAAACTGATTTCCCGGAGATTAGAGCTACTTCAGGACTAAAGTGAGGCTTAAATTAAACCTACCAGGAGGCAGGTTTAACTTCAGATTAACATTGTGTTTCAAAGAAAACAAATGTATTACTTGCACCCAGGCCCGGATTGGCTAATCGGGAGCACCGGGAGAATTCCCGGTGGGCCGGTCTGTTTTATTGGCCATGAGGGCCGGTGTTGTCATGGCACATAGGCTCCAGTCACAGCTTTCTGAGTGTAGGCTATATTTTTCTGAGTGTATAATGAACGTTGTGAAATAATTGCCTAATATTAACTCTAATTTGGTGCTGCAATGATTTGCATATCGCGAGGATAACCGACCTCATAAACTGAGCTGCTTCAGTATTAAAACACCGCTCGTCGGCAATGGCAAAATGTTTGAGATGACCGATCAAAGCAAGCGGGATTTATGTTCACAGAAGCGCGAGCCGCGGCCGCGCTCAAATCCCAACGCGACGCTTCACGAGATAAGATGCAAGTGGCTAAACTACGTAAACAGCTGTTTTAATTACGAAATAAGTTTTAAACGACCGAAAGAAATAATCAGTTTGTAAAGACTGTATCAATCAAAACTCAGCTTCGGGAAGGGGAGATTTACAGGTAACCTAAAGATAAAGAGACTGAGAAAAGAAGAATGAGAGAAGATGGAGATGAGAAATGAGAGCAGAGGAATAGCCTATTGCATACTGTGCCCAGATTAAGAATAACTTTATTACAATAGATTCCTATTTAACACAGACATGTTCTTTGCCAATGATGATCATCAGTGTAAAAATAAGCTCAATTTAAAAACACAAGCACCTATATAATATATTGCCATTGTTATTGTATAAATATATACCTCGAATGTGTTTATATTTCCCCAGTATCAGCACTGGGACTTTTCACTGTTTGTATTACTTCACTTGTCTGGGTGGGCATATGCCCCCGAACCCCCAAGATCACTTTTCGGACCTCTGTATTTATAAAACCCTGTAAACGGCTATTGCACTGAATAGAAATTTATATATTTTTAAAATACAACGAATAACAAGGCTGTACAGAACACTGCACTATTGCAGACTTATGCTGAGGTTTCAATTACATTATTTTAATATAGTCAGACGGGAACTAAAGTGGGCCGGTCTCAGGCATGAAACTCCAGGGCTGAAAATGAGTCCCACTCCGGCCCTGCTTGCACCACAATGTCAGTAAATATCATGCACATAAAGCAGCAGTTCTACAATTGTCCTTCTTTATGTGTTATATTAACTTTGCATTAGATATAGAATTAATTTAAATCTGCCTTTTAAAAAGAAAAATGTGATTGCTAGTGTGCACATTCTGTCCTTATTCCAGACTTTTCTCCAACGCATTTGAATTAATCCTAATTAGTCTATACACTGTAAAGCAAAAATATTTGATTTCAAGTAAGCTAAAAATGAATTGAAATACTATTTAAAAACTTGTTCTCGCTTACCTGTTTTTATTTTCTAAGCCTGAAGATTGTGTGCAGTGATTCTGATGTCTCCTGGATGAGTGACACAGATCTCAGCACTTAAAACTCTGCTGATGTTGAATCCTTCAGTTGCAGTTGCTTACTGAACAGAAAGCAACTGCTGGAAGGCTTTATATATATTGTGAAATTTTCACTATCACTTTCAAGATGACAAATTGCCTTTATTAGAACCTGCCCCTTATAGTTCATAACATGAAGATCTATCCTGTAACTGTGTAACCAGGGCCCTGTGCAGGGGCAAAGAGGAGCAAACATCATTTACAAGAACATGCTGAATTTCTCAGAAACAGAAACTGCAAGTGAAAGTAATACTCTGTAATGTGTGTGTGTGGGGGTGGGTGTAGGCCATAGGCATTACTGTAGGCCATAGTTTACATATGTTTTTGTTGCACTTTCCACTTTTGCACATAATTAGGAACATAATCTGTTTTCTCAATTGTAGTAGCCCATAGGAAATAAAAGGGAAAAAAAGATCTCTTTAGATCTCTTAAATCTCTTTAACATCTTAAATGTTTCTGCTAGACATAAATGAGGTTACTTTAACATCAAATTGAGACTTTTGCTTGAGTCTACAGCTTCTCACAATTGTCTCCCTATCTTGCACCCAGCGCAATTGACTTTTTACACCGTATCTGTCACAGTGTCTGGTTATGTTTCCTGGTTTCCACTAGAGGTCCTCTTATCACGGTGTCATTCACATTAGACTACATTTCCCAACATTCTGTTCTGCCACTCATCTGATCATTGCACACAGCTGTTTCCCGTCACCTTGTTAGTTCTGTGTGTATATATATACCCTGTCTGTTCAGTGTTTGTCACGGAGTCGTTGTTATTCGTTACACCACTTCCGAGTTCTGTGTTCTTGCCTGTTTCTCGTGTATGGATTGCTTATATGGATTTTGACCCTTGCCTGGACTGTTGTGAGTACGGATTACCCTTTATTAAATACTGCTCTTGGATCTCACGTCTCTTGTGTGTGTGTGTCGTGACAGAAGGACTCCGTCACACACAGATCCAGCAGTATGTGTTCCAACTTCTCCTCCCCAGCCACTGAGCGGGAGAGGAGAGATATGTTTGAGGGAACCCGTCTAGTCATTTTTCGCGGGACCCGGGGAGGTCGCAGAGGAGTTGGTGGTCGAGAGGGAGTTCAACACCACTCTCCACCATGGCCCCCCTTCGACTCTGGGAGGGTGAGGAACGAATTGGAGCCACCGTCTCACCGTCGCAGACAGAGAGGGGGTAAGAGACGCACATCTGCCGATCCAGAGATTGTTCACGTCAGCCACGTCCAGCCAGAGCTTCACGTCAGCCACGTCCAGCCAGAGACCGTCCAGCCAGAGACCGTCCAGCCAGAGACCGTCCAGCCAGAGACCGTCCAGCCAGAGACCGTCCAGCCAGAGACCGTCCAGCCAGAGACCGTCCAGCCAGAGACCGTCCAGCCAGAGACCGTCCAGCCAGAGACCGTCCAGGTCACGTCTGCCCAGCGAGAGACAGTACACGCTCTGTCTGCCCAGCGAGAGACAGTACACGCTCTGTCTGCCCAGTCAGAGACTGATCCGGAAATGTCCATTTGTGTGGCCGCCAAGGCACTTACGGACTATTTGGAACGTTTGGCGCGGATCCTGGATATGTCTGTATCTGCTGTTCCTGGGCCGGAGCCGGTGCCTGCTGTTCCTGGGCCGGAGCCGGTGCCTGCTGTTCCTGGGCCGGAGCCGGTGCCTGCTGTTCCTGGGCCGGAGCCGGTGCCTGCTGTTCCTGGGCCGGAGCCGGTGCCTGCTGTTCCTGGGCCGGAGCCGGTGCCTGCTGTTCCTGGGCCGGAGCCGGTGCCTGCTGTTCCTGGGCCGGAGCCGGTGCCTGCTGTTCCTGGGCCGGAGCCGGTGCCTGCTGTTCCTGGGCCGGAGCCGGTGCCTGCTGTTCCTGGGCCGGAGCCGGTGCCTGCTGTTCCTGGGCCGGAGCCGGTGCCTGCTGTTCCTGGGCCGGAGCCGGTGCCTGCTGTTCCTGGTCCGGAGACGGTGCCTGCTCCTGAGCCGGTGTCTGCTCCTGAGCCGGTGTCTGCTCCTGTGCCCTGGCCGCCCGAGGGGTCTTCACCGCCCTGGCCGCCCGAGGGGACTTCACCGCCCTGGCCGCCCGCACAGCCTGCTCCGCCCTGGCCGCCCGAGGGGTCATCTCCGCCCTGGCCGCCCGAGGGATCGTCTCCGCCATGGCCGCCCGAGGGATCGTCTCCGCCCTGGCCACCTGATAGACTGTCTGTCTCGCCTTGGCCGCCGGCTGAGCCATCACCCCCTGTTCTTGTTCCCCTTCATGGACCTGGCCCCCCATCCGTCCCGTTGATCCTCCACCGCTCCCCCTCCCGCCTAGACTCTTGTTTGTTTGTATGGTCTTGGAGCGTCTGGTAGCCGCTCCGTAGAGGGGAGGTTATGTCACAGTGTCTGGTTATGTTTCCTGGTTTCCACTAGAGGTCCTCTTATCACGGTGTCATTCACATTAGACTACATTTCCCAACATTCTGTTCTGCCACTCATCTGATCATTGCACACAGCTGTTTCCCGTCACCTTGTTAGTTCTGTGTGTATATATATACCCTGTCTGTTCAGTGTTTGTCACGGAGTCGTTGTTATTCGTTACACCACTTCCGAGTTCTGTGTTCTTGCCTGTTTCTCGTGTATGGATTGCTTATATGGATTTTGACCCTTGCCTGGACTGTTGTGAGTACGGATTACCCTTTATTAAATACTGCTCTTGGATCTCACGTCTCTTGTGTGTGTGTGTCGTGACAGTATCATTGTATCATTCCTATTTTGCACCCGACGCACAGCAGACTTTTCCCTCCACAGACGCACGTCAGTAAATTAGGGAATGAATTTGCTCTCCCGGGGTGGTTTGTGGTTGTCATTCCACAAACGTTCCCTGGTGCTGTTTTTCAGTTTCAGAAAACAATTCCGCCACAGACCAGGAAAAGCCTAGTCTAAAGTCAATGGCGCATTTTTCAGATCCCATTTTAAGGGCGGATGCTTGGCCATCATGTAGCTTGTGCAAAACACGCATACACTTTTCTTCTCTCACAGACGCAACAGTTCCCATTTTTGCAAACCATACATAATTACAAGGAAAAATATTAGGAAAATCATTGTGGTGTCCATGAAGATGTGAAAAAATAGGCATCCCACTCCCTTCCGGGATCAGGTGGTGAGCTTGCAAGTGCTGTCTTTGGACGAGGCAGACCCAGTCCTGGCTTTTGCCTGTCCCGTTCGCGCTCTGCGCCTATACATGGACAGAGCGCAAAGGCTCAGGATCTCAGACCAGCTCTTCGTCTGTTACGGAGGCCAGCAGAAGGGAAAGGCCATCTCCAAGCAGAGGATGGCCCACTGGATAGTCAAGTCAAGTCACCTTTATTTATATAGCGCTTTTTACAATACAGATTGTATCAAAGCAGCTTCACAGTGATAACATGAAAATAATACAACAAAGTTTGTTTCTAGAAGAAAAATTGCATCATTGTCCACCTTACGTGAGGCAGATCAATAATATTGTTGAATATTAAATGTCCCCAACTAAGCAAGCCAAAAGCCAAGGCAACATGGCTTACAAAGCCCAAGGCATGCCCTGCCCGCCAGGGTTGAGAGCCCACTCCACTAGGAGCGTTGCTTTTTCCTGGCCGCTGGCACTCGGTGCCTCGCTGACAGATATCTGTAGAGCTGTGGGCTGGGCGACACCTAGCACGTTCGCTAGGTTTTATAGCCTACGCGTTGAGCCGGTTTCTTCCTGTGTGCTCGCTTCAACCAGCCGTAACATCGAAGTTCCCGCTCTAGTGTGGGCTTGCTGTGCCACTCCCCTCTACATGGAGCAGATATGTGCGCCTTTTGCTCCAGTAGAGTTCCCCACTTAGGCGAACCCTGTAGAGTTCCTCCGCACCCCTTCGGCAGTCGGACGTAGCGGAGCATCCAGGCCTAGCACTTGTATGCTTGTGTAACTTGTGCTAGACTGAGTTCCATATGTGGTGATCCCTCCGGCCATCCCATATGTGTATTCTTTCACGACTAGCTCCCTAGAGGCAAGTATATTGCCTGTTTCAGGCGCCGACGAGAGTGGCAGCTGTTTTCACACTGTAAAAAATGATCGTGATTTTAACGGTAAAAGACTGTAAAAATTGGTTAACAGAAAGTTTCCGTACTATATATGGTAAATAACTGTAATAGATCTAATGTTACGTTTAATGTAATTTTACTGTAAAATACCATTAAATTTATAGTTTTTGAAAGTAAAAAGAACAACTCATTGTATAATTTATAGTAAAAAAACGTAAATTGAAATTCCCACAATTCCCTGCATGACACTTCACATTTGATGTATTTTTGTTGAAATAACTATGTTTCTTCATAGTTTTCTTAGTTTTTTTCTTATCAGTTATATACATTAGGGTTTTATGTTACATTTAATGTTGTTAAATGAATGTTTATTGCATTTTTAAAATGTCATGTGTGCTACCATGATGGTGTTTAGTGTGTGTACGAATGACACTGTGCAGCTTCTGTCTATTATTATTGAAGGTATAGCAGAGGATCTTTCCGAATGTTAGAGAAGATCCGCCCTCTCCAATTTTTAAAAAAATGCACATGCACAACACTCTATTTGCTCCCGAGAGGGAATGACTTCTTGTCACTGCATGACTTGTGTCAGGGCTAGCATTGCTAATCATAGCTTACATTAACTTTTACTAGCAGTGATTTTAAATGGATTTCTCCAAATAGCATGACAAACTTTACCTGTCTAGTAGAATCTTCGCGACTGCGGCATCAGTGGGAAGCCCAACCTGTGCTTATAGCGCACGCCAGCGTGTGAAATATTCACCCAAAATCACTCTGGTCTTGTTTCTATATTCTGCGGCCTTTCTCTTCTTATCATACACTTCGTATACATTTTTTCTCTTTCGACCCTCAGCCATTTTCAAAGGAATGGCTGAAACCGTAACTCATCATTCATAATACACCTGAAAGGGCGCATGCGCAGAAAGCGAAAACTACATAGGGACGAGCATGTACGACGACCTTACGTAAACATATCACCAGAATGATTGACACTTAGGTGGACCAATAGTATAGGCTACCCACCCGGAAAAAGAAAATCATCCGCTATACCTTTAACTTTCTTGCGGAAGAGCTGCTTGTGATGAGCTATGATTGATCATGTGACTCTCATCACTGCTGTGATTGGTGGTTGTCGGTGTATTACAATTGTACAAAACAGATTAATGCTTCAATAGATCAGTAAATTAACATTTTCAGATAATGAAATAGTTTATTACTGTAAATTTTAAGTTAAGTCTGTAAAACCAATAACGTTGCTACCGTATTTTTGACGGTAAAGTTCTAGCAACCAAAGCTTTTTTACGCATTGCGTAGATACCTGTATATCCTGTGGATATGGCGATTAGTAGTCTGCAACACAGCGGTAAGAACCTAATTTACTAAACTTGAGGGAAGAACTGTTTGAATTGAGGGCAATGAGACACACCGGCATATTTCACTCGATCCCAGAGGAACTAAAGCGACAATACCGAGGATGCAGAGCAGGAGCTAAAGTCTGTTAGTTTTCATATTGATTTTAAAATTCTCATGCTCACCTATAAGGCCTTGAATAACTTGGCCCCTCAATATTTGTGTGAGCTCTTAACCCCCTACACTCCTACACGTGCTTTACGATCTTCTGAAGCTGGTCTTTTAACTGTCCAAACAACACGGTTAAAAACTATGGGTGATCGGGCTTTTTCTTCTTTGCCTCCTAAATTGTGGAATTCCCTGCCCTCTGAGATTAGGAATGCAGTATCCCTTAGAGTTATTAAATCGTCCCTTAAAACATACTTTTTTAGGGTGGCTTTTATGTGATTCGTGTGATTGCTGTGTTTGTTATTATATCGGCCTTCTATTTTTATTGTTTGTTTGTTTTTACTGCCTAGACTGTTGTGTATCTTTCTAATTTCATTATTTTTATGTAAAGTGCTTTGCTACTTTTAAAGGCACTATATAAAATAAAGTTTATTATTATTATTATTATTATAATCCTTTAGGTGAGTGTATATGTTTTATTATTATTACTATTATTTAAAAAAATGTATTGTATGTGTGATATATGTGGATATTTGTTGTCTAAGCTACTGGATGCCTTAAATTTCCTTTGGGATTAATAAAAGTATCTAATCTAATCTAAGTGTCTTATCAGAGGTGGAAAGTAACGAATTACATTTACTCGCGTTACTGTAACTGAGTCATTTTTTTTGTGTAGCCTACTTCTACTTTTTTAAGTAGTTTTTCAAATCTGTAATTTTACTTTTACTTATGTTTTGTTTGAAGTATTGTATTTCGCTACATTTTAAATCATATCCGTTACTGAGTAAAAAAATAATACTAAAAAAATAAAATACTTTGGGTGAAAACATTGCGCACAGCATTGATTGATTGAAGGGCGGGAGAACCTGTCTATGGGGAGAACAGATGTGCCAAAATCACAAAAAAAAATATGGAGAAGGTGACGGACAAGACAGATGCCAGATGAAAGCGAAAGGCTGTCGAATTCTTCACACACATGTAAAGCCCTGGTCAGTATGGGAATACTTTGGATATAGAAAAAATGGAATTTACTGTATAAAGCAGCTGTCACGTAAAACACGCAAACTGGTAGATGGATGGATGAATAAATCGAAAGTAATGCTGTACAATAAATCAAATCGCGACATGGTCAATAAATATTAAATCACAAAAGACTGCTATATAAATATATAATCTGCTTGTTCTGCTCTCTGAATGAGCTGTGCTGTTTCGTCTACTTACTACATACTCAAGTACGCGACGCGCTCATGGCGTTTTCAGCGGCTCACAAACAATATGAGGACATGAATACATGAACATTTCCAGAGCTGCTCTGAGAGAACGCCTCATTTTCATCATATTATTTGAGAAAAACCATTGTCAAAACAGGACTTCACTACAACCCGTCAAAATAAAAGTTCGGTTTAACTAGAAGAAATTATGACAAATATATTACTATTGTAGGCCTACACTAGAATGTAGGCTACTTCTCATAATAATATTAACAACAACAATATTAATACTACAATTTATTTAAACATTATTTAAGGAATATATATTGTTTGTCCATGGTTTAATTGAGTAAATCTGTTTTGCAGCACTTTACCAAAAAATTAAAGGATAAAACGTTTGCTAAACTTTTATTTACCACCGTTTTTGATAATATATTTGTATTAAATCATAAAAACATTTAATAGAACTCAATTATTTTTAAACATTTTAATAAGGTATTAATAATATAAATAAGTTGTTAATCTAGTTCATAATCAATTTTTTTTTATTATTATTTTTTTTTTATTATGTAATACAATACATACAAGTGACTGACACAACAAAAAACATAAAGGTCTCATACATAGACATTAACATGTAAACATGAAAACGTGTGTGTGTGTGTGTGTGCATGTATTACTGGGTGTCTAAGTGGAAATAACTTAACAGAAGAAAATCTTACAGATACAACAGACATGATAAAAATTAACTAAATAGTAAAAATAATAATAGTAAAATAAAAAAATAAAAATAAAAATAATAATAATAATAATAAATAAATTAAAAAAAAATAAATAAAAAAGAATTAGGGCAAATATGATACTACAAAAAAAAAAAAAGAAAAAAAAAAAAGGATGTCTCTGATCTCCTCTTGGCCAAGACACACTACAATTGGCTATAGGCGATAAGACGAAATGCACCGGAGCCTGGGGCCCAAGGACCCGGCCATCACTCACCACCAAGAACACTCCCCATCTCCGGCCGTCACACACATGCCATGCTTACCCTGTTTGTTTGTTGTTGTTGTGTGTTTTTTTTTGTGTTTTTTTTGTGTCTGCATGTTTTTTTCCTTTCCTTTCTTTTTTCTTTTTTTTTTTTTTTTTCTTTTTTTGCTCGTGATGGATGTATATGTATTTTCAGCTAGTGTGTTGCATTAAAAGAAAAGAAAAAACGAGACGTGTAGCGAGGAGCCAGCTCCATGCAAACCCAGGTCACCACGATCATGCCTCGCTTATCCTGCTTAGGCCTATGTGTTTTTTTTTTTTGTGTTTTTTTTCCTCATTCCTTGTTTTAAGCAACCAATTAAATGAGTATGTATCTCGAAATGTAATGCATTAAGAAAGGTAAGACATGTAGTGCTTAACCTGACAGAAAACCAGAAATGCAGGGCAAAAGAGTACAGGCAGACGGAGTGAAGGTACTATCTCAAGGCCCCAGGCTCCACACTTGCCTAGAACTAATGACAACTGCATAGGGATCAAGAAACAGTATACACGTACATGGTGTATACTGCTTCCAGAGACAACATACACATATACAAGCCCAACTTGGGTTCAGAAACAGTATAAACATACATAAACACTAAAAAAAAAGAGAAAAAAAAAGTAAATTAATTAAAAAATATATATAAAAAAAATAATAATAAATAAAAGGGATTTAGCTAGTCAATAAGTGGTGTAACTGTATGATCATAGTTATGTAATGTGACTGTGTAGAGTAAAAGAGAGAAAAGAGAGAGAGATTGTCTCTCTCTCATAATCAATTATTGAAATTAGTTGATTAGATAGATTGTTTTATTGAACGAATGTTTCATTTATTTAACTGTCATTTTAACTGAGGATAATAATAACCATAATTTAATAATACAGTTTATATATTTAATACCATAAACCGTGATATTTTCTGAGACGGTTATCATACTGTGATACCATTACAACCCTACACGGGAGAGTCCCCCACTCCACCCCCGCTGTTAAACAAGTAACTCAGTAACTTTTACTCTGAGTAGGCTACATTTTAAATGAGCTACTTTTTAATTTTACTTAATAATAATAATAATAATAATAAGTTTTATTTATATAGCGCCTTTCCAGAGCTCAAGGACGCTTTACAATAGACAAGCAACGATAATAATAATAATAATAATAATAATAATACATTTTATTTAAAAGGCGCCTTTCTGACACTCAAGGTCACCGTACATGCATACATAAAAGTTAATACAATAAACAAATAGTAAAGTTATACCAAAAGTTGATTAAAATCAATTTAAAATCAAGTAGAATTGCAGATAAATGGGTGCTACAACGAATAGGCTTGTTTAAACAGATAGGTTTTGAGTCCAGTTTTGAAATGAGGGAAAGAATCCATGTTTCTAAGATGAAGTGGAAGGGAATTCCAAAGGCGGGGAGCAGAGCGGCTGAATGCTCCCCATTGTGGCGATCCGAGCAGGTGGGACAGACAGATGTAATGTGGAGGAAGATCTCAGAAAATGAGATGAAGTAGAAACATGTAGTAGATCGGACAAATAAGGGGGAGAGAGGTTGTGGATGGCTTTAAATGTTAGCAAGAGGACCTTGAACTGAATACGGAACTGAATAGGGAGCCAGTGAAGCTGCTGAAGGACTGGAGTGATGTGATGGGTGGAGGGGGTTCGGGTAATGATTCGGGCAGCTGAGTTTTGGACTAATTGAAGTTTACGGAGGGATTTATGAGGGAGGCCCAAAAGAAGTGTATTGCAGTAGTCTAGGCGGGAGGTGACAAGGCTGTGAACCAGAATGGCAGCAGTGTGGGGGGTGAGGGAGGGGCGAAGATGATTAATGTTACGTAAGTGGAAGTAGGCTGACCGGGTAATGTTATTGATGTGTGGTTGAAATGATAGTGTGCTGTCTAGGATGACACCCAGACTCTTAACCTGAGGGGAAGGTGAGATGGAGGAATTATCAATTTTGATGGAGAAACTGTTAGTTTTGGCTAATGTGGATTTGGTACCAATGAGGAGAACCTCGGGTTGACCACTGTTAAGTTTGAGGAAGTTGAGGGTAAGCCAGGATTTTATTTCTGCAATGCAATCAGGGAGGGTAGTGAGTGCAAGAGTGGATGTGGGCTTTGTGGTGAGGTAGAGCTGGATGTCATCCGCGTAGCAGTGAAAATTAACATTGAATTTACGAAGAATAATTCCAAGGGGAAGAAGGTAGATAATAAAAAGAAGGGGCCCCAGGACAGAGACAGGTGTGGATACTGGCGAGACTTTCCACTTCTCGCGGTAAAACATCGGATGGTGCAGTTTCATTGAGCAGTGAAAAGTCATTAGGTTGTTGCCAGGTCTCAGTTAAACAGATATAATCTAACTCACGGTCAGTGATGAGGTCCCGGATGATATGTCCCTTGTTTGACAGAGAGCGAACATTAAGAAGAGCGCACTTTAGTGGAGTATTGTCAGAGTTAAAAATGTTAGCCGACCGACTTAGTCGGATTAACATATTGTGGTTAACAGCGCGGCTGACAGAGCGTGGACGTCGAGAGCTGGACCAGATGGTCTTTATGGCTGTAGAGCTGTGAGAGTTAAGATTCCGACGGGAACCTCGGTGGTTTTATCTCTGCCGGGGATAGTAGATGATATCCGGGTGGAATTGGAGTACAGCTGGCGGGGTACCAAGCGAGTGACGTCGGAGCCGGATCAGGTCAGTAACTGTGTACTGGTATAAACCCATCACTGGCAGGTGAACGGATAACAAGAGGAGCCAGACACAAACGAACCATAAAAACAATTGTGGCAACATCTTAGGTTCAAAATCCGTACAAAATTGGATAATAGTTCAAAGTTTTCCGAAACGAGCAGCGGCAGTAGTCTTGCCAGCGTTCGCTCGAGCGGAAGTCCCCCAACATGATGCGCATGATAAAGGCAGAGGACAAAGACAGCAGACAAAACAACAGCAGGTAGATTGTAGGTACAGAAAATGAGAAGCTTAGGTAGGCAGGACTTAGCAGAAAAAAACAAAACAAAAAAACATTTACAGTACAACTTAGCAGTTATGACATTCAGCAAATAAGTGAGTTTTGAGCATGGATTTGAATTCAGAGATAGTGTTAACAGAACAGAGTGATCGGGGTAGAGAGTTCCATATTTTTGGTGCTACAACACTGAATGATCTGCCCCCCATCGAAACAAGGCGATGCCGAGGGACGACGAGAAGGCTAGAGTCGGAGGATCGTAGAGAGGGAGTCGGTGCGTAGGGGTGAAGCAGATTACAGAGATAGGGGGGAGCCAAGCCGTGCAGAGATTTAAAAGTGAGAAGGAGAATTTTGAATTTAATACGGTAAGCCACAGGAAGCCAGTGAAGATCATGCAAAATTGGGGTGATATGTGCAGAACGCTTGGTGTGGGTGAGTAATCTGGCAGCAGAGTTTTGAATGGATTGCAATTTGGAAATGGAGCTAGCAGGAAGGCCGATAAAAAGTGCATTGCAATAATCGAGACGTGATGTGATAAATGCATGGATGACAGTTTCGGCGTCTGAGATTCTGATGTAGGGACGGAGCTAAGCGATGCGGCGTAGATGAAAGAATGCTGATTTAGTAATAGAATTAATGTGAGAATGAAAAGATAGAGAGGAGTCAAAGATTACACCAAGACTTTTAACAGTACTAGATGGTTTGATGTGAGAGCCAGCGAACTCAAAGGTGAATGTGACGGCCCGAGTGGTGGCCGCACAAGAGTGGTAATGTGGACGTATCAACATGCGCGCGCACACACGTTTACACTTACACAAAGGACATGCATTTAAGGACAATCATTATTTAAATTTCTTTTGTCATTCACATTTTTGTCAGCATATTGATAGTTCATAATAACCACACAAAACAAATAATATTCATTCATTCTTTATTGTTATGTTTATATTTACAACACATTTTTATACATTGTCACTAATTTGAAGTGCACACAAATTAGTTACATTGTATCTGTTGTTTATATTTGTTTCTCTTGAGTTTAAGTTTACCGGTGATGAACTTCAGACATGGTCCACAGCAGCCGCATCCTGGTGTGACGAAAATTAGAGCCCACTAATGTTGTCTCCTATGTTCTACAAATGAGGGAACGTTTGCAGAAGATGACCGGTTTGGCTCAGAATCATTTGGCGGAAGCCAGGGAAAAGCAGAAGACTTGGTATGACCCTCTGGCTCGAGAAAGAGATCTAGAGGTCGGTAAAAAGGTACTTGTAATGTTGCCCAGTCGAGAGAGTAAACTGCTAGCAAAATGGCAGGGTCTTTATGAGATCAAGAAACGCCTGGGTCCTACGACTTATGAAATCAGTATGCCAGGTCAAGATCGATCTAGTCGGGTTTTGCACGTTAACTTGTTGAAGGAGTGGGTTCCCCGTCCTGAAAAGACACAGTCACTGTTGATTCGCAGTGTTGAAGAGGAAGAATCCGATGAGCAGTATCTGCCACAGCCAGTTCCTGGGGACATCGGGTTAGATCATCTAACAGATTCCCAACGGTCACAGGTACAAGTTCTCTTCACTTCGAAGGTATTTTCTGAATATCCTGGGTTTACCAACTTGATTGAACACGGTGTAGTACTGAAACCTGATGCTGTCGTGAAACGCCAGAGTTATAGGATCCCTGAAAGATTCAGGTGACCTTGCAGGAAGAGGTAGACTTTATGCTCCGCTTGGGCATTATTGAGCCTTCGAATAGTGAATGGTGTCACCCCATAGTCCTTGTGCCAAAGAAGGACGGGAGTATAAGGTTCTGTATTGATTTCCGATATCTGAACTCAGTATCACAGTTTGATTCCTACCCTACCCCTCGCATAAGTGACCTAATTGATCGTTTGGGCCAATCCAAATATCTGACAACAATGGACCTTTCTAAAGGCTATTGGCAAATTCCACTGACTCAATCCTCACGGCCCTTGACTGCATTCAGAACACCAAGGGGCCTTTTCCATTTCAAGGTGTTACCTTTTGGCCTTCATGGGGCCGTGGCGACGTTTCAGAGATTAATAGACCAAGTATTACGTGGTTTGCCTTTTGCTGCTGCATATCTTGACGATATTGTCATTTACAGTAACACCTGGGAGGAACATGTGCAGCATCTCAGAGAAGTCTTGCTGCGTCTTCAGAAGGCCGGCTTAACTCTCAACCCCACCAAGTGTGCTGTAGCTAAACAAGAGACTGAATACCTGGGCTATGTCATTGGCCAAGGTGTTGTGCGACCACAGGTAAAGAAAGTTCAAGCCTTGGAGAAGTGTGTCGTGCCCCAGACACGTAAGGATCTGCGATCTTTCTTGGGTATGGCTGGATTTGACCATCGTTTTTCCCTAACTTCTCCAGCAGGGCTGCTCCGCTAACGGACATGGTGGGAGCACGTTGCCCGAACCAACTGCAGTGGACTGAGGAGAGATCAAAAGCCTTCCGGGACATCCAGGGAGCTTTGACAACTAGCGCTGTGCTACACAATCCTGACTTTAGTCGACCTTTCATTGTACAGACTGATGCCTCTGAGAGAGGGGTAGGAGCCGTCCTATTGCAAGGGCCACCAGAGAGCTGACAGCCAGTGGCTTACATCAGTCGTAAACTGTTTCCGAGAGAAGTACGTTATTCAACGGTGGAAAAGGAGTGTTTAGCCATAAAGTGGGCGTTGGATTCCTTACGATACTATCTACTAGGCCGTGAGTTTACCCTGGAGACTGAGCATAAGGCATTGCAGTGGTTGGAGAAAATGAAGGATTCTAATGGAAGGATTACAAGATGGTATCTCGCCATGCAGCCCTTCAGATTCAAGATACATGTTTCTGGTAAAGTCAACGCTACTGCTGACTATCTCTCCCGCTCTACTGGCGAGATTCCTGAAGGGGGGGGGAAATGTGACGGCCCGAGTGGTGGCCGCACAAGAGTGGTAATGTGGACGTATCAACATGCGCGCGCACACACGCATACACTTACACAAAGGACATGCATTTAAGGACAATCATTATTTAAATTTCTTTTGTCATTCACATTTTTGTCAGCATATTGATAGTTCATAATAACCACACAAAACAAATAATATTCATTCATTCTTTATTGTTATGTTTATATTTACAACACATTTTTATACATTGTCACTAATTTGAAGTGCACACAAATTAGTTACATTGTATCTGTTGTTTATATTTGTTTCTCTTGAGTTTAAGTTTACCGGTGATGAACTTCAGACATGGTCCACAGCAGCCGCATCCTGGTGTGATGAAAATTAGAGTTCGGGCAGGAGCAGAGTATTTAAGTGTTATTGGTTCCGCCCGGACGTACCATTCGCTGGGAGTTGCCCGGGGGAGGAAGAAACGTCAGTGTCTTTGTAAATTGATTACTTTAGTTGTACATTTATGGTATTGATTACATTTTGCTTTCCTTATCTTTATTTACTATATATCTTCATTTGACTTGATTTTGATTTACTTAAGGTTGTATGTTGAATGTGTAGTTAAATTGTTGTCCCTCTTAATTTGTAATGGGCCCATCCTTTCCTTTAAAAGCTGTTGCTTTGTTCATTTGAGCAGGTCAGTTTTAGTTTGCTTGTTTCATTTTTGTCTAACTGTTTTTTGACTTTACTTTCTGTTTGTTTATTTTTTTTTTTTGTCATCAGAAATGTATGAGTTTGTAAAGTTGATTTCTTTTGGGTTCAAATAAAGACCCATTTTCAATCCAAAGCTGGTGTTCCTTGTTCCTGACTTCTCGGTCCCTCACAGTGAAGTTAGTAGGAATTTTGTTAGTGAGTGACGGAGGTCCGGTAAAATTAATCTCAGTTTTGTCCATGTTAAGTTTTAAAAAATTTGAACGAAGCCAATCTTTTATTTCATGCACACAAGCAGAGATTTTGTCAGTTGTGATACATAGAGTCGATGTACAGGTAGTATATAATTGAATATCGTCAGCGTAAAAATGATAATTAAAACCATGACGGCGGAGGATCTGACCAAGAGGTATTATATAAATTATGAATAGTAATGGCCCTAAAACGGATCCCTGTGGGACACCTTGCTTCAGGGGGACAGTAGGTGAGTGAAAATCCTGAACTGAAATGAAGAACTGTCTATCAGAGAGATAGGAGGAAAACCAAGAAAGAGCAGCACCAGAAATACACACATCCAAAAGGTGAGAAATGAGTAGTTGATGGGAGGCAGTATCGAAGGCAGAGCTGAGGTCCAGCAGCAGGAGCATAGACAGAGAACCAGAGTCACCAGAGAGAAGCAGATCATTGAGTACCTTAACTAGTGCAGTTTCAGTACTATGTAGAGGGCGAACCCCAGATTGAAGAGGATCAAAAAGATTATTTTCGACTAGAAAAGACTGAAGCTGGGAGGCAACAGTACTTTCTAGTAATTTAGCTATGAAGGGTAGATTTGAAATAGGACGATAGTTAGATAATACTGAGTGATCAATGTTGGGTTTTTTGAGAACAGGGGTAACAGCAGCAATTTTGAGTGGCAGAGGGAATGAAGCAGAGGTAAGAGATGCATTGATGAAGTGAGAAATAGGTGCAGAGATAACTGAATGGCAGAGTTTCAGAAGAGGAGTAGGAGCAGGGTCAAGACGACAAGATTAAGGGTTGGATTTCAAGATTAACTCAGAGACAGAAAAAGGAGTAGTCAGAGAAAAGTGAGACCGGGACTGTCCAGATTGGTTCGGCAGATAACCAATATTTGCAGCATCATTAGAGAGGCACTGGTTTACGGCATCTGTCTTTTCTAGCAGGTGAGTCATGAATGAACTACAGAGTTCATCAGAAGCTAGAGTAACAGGATTTGGAGGTTTGGTGAGTTTGTTTATTGTGCTAAATAATGCTTTTGGTCTGTTACTTGATTTATTAATTGTGGCAGATACAAAACAAGAACGAGCCAAGTTCAGGGACGTCTGTCTTTAAGATACGGAGTTCAGGAGTGTACCAAGGAGAAGAATGTGTGGAAGGGACACTTCTGGTCTTAACAGGAGCGTGCTTATCTAAGATATCCGAGATTATAGAGTGATAGTTAGATAATATCAGGGAGGGAGAAGAGATATCAAAGACATCAGATAGATTAGAAGATGCAATGGAGGTACAAAATAATTCAGTATCAACAGCTTTGAGATTGCGGTAGGATATAACAGTTGTTGAACATTTCTTACGCATAGGCAAGCTGAAACTAAAATCAAGAAATTTATGATCAGAAATACCAGTGTCAGTAGAAGAGATGGAAGAGATATTGGCTCTTGATGTACAGATCAAATCAAGGGTATGACCACGCGTATGAGTTGGAAAATTTACATGCTGAGTAAGATTAAAACATTCAAAGATAGAAAGTAACTGATTGGTGTTAGAGCAGACAGCATCGACATGAATATTAAAGTCACCAAGCAGTAGAATGGGAAATGACAATGAGCAGGCCAGGGTCAACAGTTCACTGAGTTCAGAGAAGAAGTTGGACAGGACCTTAGAAGGTCGATAGAGCAGGATAATTATGAGAGAGTCAGCCTTCAAAACCATGTATTCAAATGTTTTGGTTTCGTGAAAGTCAAGTTGCTTGATTCGGAGGTTATCACGGTGGATGATAGCGAGACCACCCCCTTTACCATGGAGTCGAGGTCGAGACAGATACTTATATCCATCTGGCGTAAGTAGATTTAACTGTAGAAAATCTTCAGGAACTTGCCAAGTTTCAGTGAGAACAGGGGCGGACTGGCCATCTGTGTGATCTGGAGAATCACAGAACGGCCGGTACTCCAGGACGGCCGGCGGGCCGGCCCACCGCCCGCCACACACGCAGTCACAGACATCCCAAGTCTCCGGGAGTCTCCCGCATATTGATATGCCTCCCTAATGCCCGCAAATTAGTTAAAATCTCCCGGAATCTAGAGCGAGCAAGCATGCGTAGCGCGCGCATGGCAGAGAGAGGGAGCGAGCTAGAGACCTTGCGTGTGTGTGCTGTGTGCGCATGAAAGGACCCAACCAATTGTCAGTGCGGGCGGGCTTTTATCTCTACTACTCCCGAACCGAATTAATCAGAAATTACTTTGCAAGTTACTTGCTAGGGATGATGTTAGGAAGTGATATTCAGCTTGCTACATTTTTAATGATTACAGTAGTTAAAACAGCTAAACTTCAACATTTTAATAGTAGTAGCTAATATTAAGGAATATGTTGTGCTTTTACTTTTAAAAAAGTTGGTAACGTTACAACTAATGCTTACAAACTTTGAAGATTTTGAATACAGAAGTTACATTTGTAATGGTGTAGCCTATTTTCATTTAGATGTGGTATTATTATTTGTGCAGTAGCTAGATTAATTACTCCATAAATTAATTAATATTATTAAGTAAGAAATTCATTTTAAGACAGCATGGAATAGATTGTGTAATATACTGTTAGCTATAATTTGGATAGTATAGTTTCATGAGCCACAATTAAAGTCTTGTGACACTCATGCCAGGCGGCAGGCGCTATTGTTGTTGTTGTCGAGTTTCCGCGCGCCGATTGCTTTGGGCCGGGCCTAGTCAAAGTCCAGGGCCGTTTTTTAGTCCCAGTCCGTCCCTGAGTGAGAAGAAAAATGTCAAGCTTATTGTCAGTGATCATTTCATTGAGATAAGGGGCTTTGTCCGAAATTGATTGACAGTTCAAAAGTGCAAAGTGATGATGCAAAAGATTCAAATTAAATGTATGTTGCTGAGCACTATCAGTGAGATAGATCAGAGGGTGCTGAATAGTGGGACCGGCAGGCAATTGTCTAGGTATGGACAATATTCTATTGTTGGTCCAGATGCATGGTGGAGCATCAGGTTTGGAACAAAAAGTACTCATGAGTGTGCGCCGCGAACGGTGTGTATCTTGAGCGACGGAGAATCCCTAGTCTCTGACAGTAATCATACGTCCTCGGATCAAGACGTGGGCGGCAGTTCAAGGCCCTGAGTTGTGATGGTAGATATTCAATATCCATCACGGATGCAAGACAAGAGATGAGGCAGAGGAAAAAAGAAAAAAATGTTTTTGCCCAAGGCATGTTGAAACTGATAAAAGTGAGAGTCAATCACAAGCAAAAACCACGTTAGCTAAACCCTGAATGTCACTTCACCAAAAACAGCAGACTAAATAGGAGGCAACGCACCCAGATAGTAAGCAGTAAACAAAGGTAACTCACCCATCTGAGGAGCCGAGCGTGGTAGAGACGTAACAAGGTAGAGAGCTCGCAGCAGCCCGACGGCAAACTTATCAACAGTTCAGTTCAGAGTTCAACAATGGAAAAATTGAGTAATCCAACCAGGCGCGAATCAGCTGCACAGACACGCACAGCGTTCTCAATGTCTTACAGAAGCAGAGGTAGCCAGTGAGTCCAGGTCAGAGATCGATAGAGAAAAACGGAGTAATCCACAGAAAGTTCCCGATGAAAAATAATTAAACATCCGAACAGGACCAAAACATACAAACAATCCAGGTGCGAAGCGGCAGCACAGACGCGCACAGCGTACTCGACCCGGAAACAGGAAAAGAAAAATCATCTTGAGTAGATTTTTAGACCGGTACTTTTTGCGGTTCTCAGCCGAGGAGACTGACGTTTTCGTCAGGGCCGTAAAAGACAGAGAAGTTACATTTGTGGTGGAGATTTTAAACTGAATATTAAGTTAATCATGTTTCTAACCTATCTAACATACACTAAAATGGATACTAAAAAGTCAATTGTGCTGGGTGCAAGATAGGGAGACAAGTGTGAGAAGCTGTAGACTCAAGCAAAAGTCTCAATTTGATGTTAAAGTAACCTCATTTATGTCTAGTAACCTCATGTATAACCCCCCCCCACACACACACACACACAGCCACAACCACCACACACAGCCACAACCACCACACAAGACCACACACACACACACACACATTACAGAGTATTACTTTCACTTGCAGTTTCTGTTTCTGAGAAATTCAGCATGTTCTTGTAAATGATGTTTGCTCCTCTTTGCCCCTGCACAGGGCCCTGGTTACACAGTTACAGGATAGATCATGTTATGAACTATAAGGGGCAGGTTCTAATAAAGGCAATTTGTCATCTTGAAAGTGATAGTGAAAATTTCACAATATATATAAAGCCTTCCAGCAGTTGCTTTCTGTTCAGTAAGCAACTGCAACTGAAGGATTCAACATCAGCAGAGTTTTAAGTGCTGAGATCTGTGTCACTCATCCAGGAGACATCAGAATCACTGCACACAATCTTCAGGCTTAGAAAATAAAAACAGGTAAGCGAGAACAAGTTTTTAAATAGTATTTCAATTCATTTTTAGCTTACTTGAAATCAAATATTTTGATTTTGAAAACTGAGAATATCACCCTGTCGTACAACAACACGTGTTGACTGCAGCAGAACAGACAGATATTTGGAGATCTTAGCAGTTACTATAATGGCCCTTAATAGATCTGCATGCAGGTCTTATTGTATTGAACATAAAATGGGATGGTTTCATGATTAAGTTAATGTTGAGTGATATAGATTAATTGGAATTCATTTAAATGCATTGGTGTAAAGTCTGGTACCTACGAACAGTATGTGCTAAAAGTTTAAATTCATTCTATATCACTGGATTTTGCAAAAATATTTGAAAGGTATTCAAGGGTTTTTAGTATGCTGTCTGCATATTTTACATTGCTGTGTGATAGAAGCAGGACAACAGATTTGGTCACTTTACCCTAATAAATGTAAAACTGATTACACTCTCTCTCTCTGTTAGTTCAGGTGTAAAACTAGAGCTGCAACAAACAATTATTTTTGATAACCGATTAGTTGGATTAAAAAGGCTTTTTTTATTGACAAAAAATACTATTCCACACCCTGGCCAAAGCTGTCCTTCAAACAAATTTGCCAACGGAATGCTATGAAAACATAGTGAATATAGGCTATCTATCTCTATGCTTTGTACAAAAGAGCTATCAAGCAAAAGGACAGTTTAAATCTCTACATTAAAAATGATAATAATAAAGAATAAATGAAAAACACAAACGCAGTGTTAAGAGATAAGAAGAATTTTCTGCAGGAACACACATTTATTTTGGACACGGCAACCTGTTACTGTCATTCCTTTATCCTGTAAATGTTATGTCTTACAATTTCACGCAGTTATCCCTTTACAGTTACCACTCTCATAAAATACTTGAATTAAACACCTTAATGTTGTAAAATTAAAAAGTTTTTTACAGTCTATGATGTGAACACAAATAAACCGGAGAAGACGTGAATGACTGCTTTATGAGTGATGATTTCTATTCAAAATAACGAATGTTACAGATTAATAATTTTGCACTCCTGTCATAAATTAAGAAATTAATGTTACTGCAAACCAGTTTTATCATAAGCAGTGGTCAACTATTGAAGCTGGAGTCTTAAATCTTTATAATGATGCTCAGTTTGTCCAGATAAAATAAGTAAGAGTGTGATGTTTTAACGAGCTATGAATGTTGAACAACAATAATCTGGGCCTGTCTGTGATCTTTACCGCGAAAGGAGTTAAAGTGTTTTTGGTGATTCAGTTCTGTAGGTGGCGCTGTCACAAAAAACTAGGGTCCTGGAACTGCGGTCTTAAAACTGGGGTCCTAAAACTGCAGCCTCCTGTTGTGCAGGAATACCAGAGAATGTCTAAAATGGGGAGAACCATAGATATCCATAATAAAGGGTAGATGTCTTACAGCGGAGTCTCTATCGTCATCACCGGCGGCCATCTTGTCACAGGCAAGCTTTCTGGCGGGCTCTGTGGTCCCTGATGTAAGATGAGTGATCAGCACGAACACAAATAGCCTACTCTTATCTCGTTGAAATCTTGACGGATTTACAAACAGTTTGGTTTCTTACAAACGTTATTTACATGGCTATAATTCTGGATGATTATTTATTTACTATTCATAAGTATGCAGTGTCATATAACTACATCTCTGACGTTTATAACAAACCAACCCGTTTGAAAATTTATCAAGTTATGGTTATTTAAAAAGTGCATGCACCATTAAAACACAATGTTAGGAGTGAGAGAGCTGCCTGTGACAAGATGGCCACCAGTTGCTGACGTCGACCTCCATTGGCCAGCAGCGCGGACGAGACATCTAGCCTTTATTATGGATAACAACTACCACTCACATTAAAATTCCGCGTTCTGAACTGGTTGTAGTTCCACTCTGGGTCCATATGAGGGCACTCACAGGAGCCGCGTTTCCACCGCAATTACCAGGAACTAATTGTCCCAGGAACTTTTTTCACAGGAACTTTTTTTGCCCCAGAACGGTTGCTCACTGCGTTTACACCGTGGACTAAAGTATCGGGAAGATTAGTCTGGTGACGTTGAACTGCGTGCGACTGCTCCTCCCAGTCTGCGCGTACTTGTTTCGAGTTTTAAGAATTGAGGAGATTCAAGCTGTGCTGCTTTTGTGTGCGATCTATTGGTTTACTAACGAGGTAATTAACAAAACGGCAGAATTGAGACGAACACTAATAAAAGCGTATTCATTTCAGAAAGCTCGTAATGCTAGACAACGTTTGTTATCAGCTATAGCGGACATGACCGTGAGATGGATGGGACGAACGCGCGCCATCCGGCAGACAAGGTAAAAGAACCAATCGGCATGTTCAGCTCACAAGTCCCACGCCGAAAGTTCCTGAACTCTGAAAAAGTACTACCTCGCCAGCAGGGACTTTCTGGGGGGGGGGGATTTTTACCCGGAACTTCATTTAGACCCTGGTTCCTGCGGTGTAAACACACGGAGTACCACCCCAAAGTTCCTAGTTCCTGGGGAAAGTTCCTGCGGTGGAAACGCGGCTAGGATGAGTGCAGAATGAATGGAGGTCTATGGAGCTATAGGCCTACCCCTAAAAATCCACTTTTCTCAGGATATAATTTTTTGTCTAGTAATTTGAATGTTGTATTCGAAAGGAGATGCAAAGAAATTACACATTACTGGGTGTTAGATTTTTTAGAGTCATTTATTTTCTTTAAAAAGTCTTTTAAAATGTCAATGATGGTATACACATCGTACGACCAGAGACCTGCTTTACGGCAATCCTTTAGTCACTTTGGTGCTTCCGCGCATAGACAGACGAGAAAAGCCGTGAAATTTAAAAATACTACTGTCATTGTTACTGTTACTACTGTTATATCGCAGCAACGTTCCAAAGCGGCTAATAGGGCGTCTATGTATTTATTATGTCTATGCTTTTGCACTCTGGACTTTCTTTTCTCTCGAGGCATCGACAACACAGCTGACACAGGTAAATACATGGATGCCACGATGCTATCAAGCGGTGTCTCTGGTCGTAATCAGTCCTTCACTGACCAATCAGCATCCATTAGCAGAATGCTATCATTTTATGGGCAACAACAACTCAACCTGTAAGAAATCGAAAGGACATAAGTACTCATTCATTCAACTTTCGACCTTTCGACCCTTCCATCTGGGAAAAGCCACACCGATGTTTAGGCCTACCCGTGATTTCTGCCTGTGTTGCTCCCGTATTATTCTGGCTTCATCATGCTTTCGCTTCTTCGAAGCAGATTCACCCTCCGTCGGCTCTTGTGCTAAATAATAGCTGTGGTCCTTCATTTGTCCAAAATTCCACTTCTAATAAAGGAGAGCTTCTACTACTACGCATACATACATGCATAGGTCAAATGGTGAGTGAACGAATGGAACCGGTAGCAGGAAATGGAACTATGGGAAAGATCCATTTACCAATTAATACATATAAAGCGCCTAAAGGGTCAGGAAACAGACCATATGTAATTAAGATTGGTTTAAAGTTTTTGAGGCTTGTAATCATGTTTTTGAAATTGGACCATATATTAGAGCAGTGTTTCTCTACTCCAGGCATGAGAACCTACCAGGAAGTTTTATATGTCCACTAATTAAAACACCTGATTTATTAGCTTGCTAGTGTTAAAGGTGAGACATCTAAATCATTCGCCCTAAAAATCTCTCTTCTTGAATTGAGAAACATTGGGCCCTATCTTGCACCCGGCGCAAATGACTTTGTACACTGACTCATGTATCATTCCTATTTTGCACCCGCGCAAATATTCCACAGATGCACGTCGGTAAACTAGGGAATGAACTTGCGCTCCCTGGGCGGGTCGGCGCAAAAAGGAGGCGTGTTTCGGCGCAAACATTCCCTAGTGCTATTTTGCAGTTCCAGAAAACAATTACGCCACTGACCAGAAAAAACCTAGTCTAAAGTCAGTGGCGCGTTGCGCGTTGTTCATAATGCTATTTTAAGCGCTGATGCTTGGCCATAATGTAGCGGGTGCACAACGCACATACACTTTGATTCTCTCATCAACACAGATGCAGCAGTTTTTATTTTTGCAAATCATACATTATAACAAGGAAAAATATTAACACATGAGGGAAATCATTGTGGTGTCCATGAAGATGTAAAAAAATGTAGTTTTTTCCTCCCACGCCTGTTTAAGCGACGCTGATTTGGGTGGGTTTCTCCCATCCCCATACAACGTCACTTCTCTGTCTTTCACGGTCCTGACAAGAACGCCGGTCTCCTCGGCTGTGAACCGCTTGGCGTGCGCCTGGTAAATCCGCCGTTATAATAGCAATCCACCATGCAACATGCGCACCTGCTCTTAAAGGGTATGTTGGATGATGCTCTGATTGGTTTATTTCACGTTACGCCCAAACCACACCTAAGAATAATGAAGCTATTTCAGACCAACCCCTTTTAAACTAGCGTCGGGCCAGAGAATGGCCCAATCCCAAATGGCACACTTCATGTGCACTTTCGGTCTTGTGGACTTACAATGGCTGCCGCGTGCGCGTGTCCGTTAAGTCCGTGAGACCGCAGTGTGTCCCATTTGTCATTTTTAGATCTCAGAAGGGTGCTCGCGAGCGCCCCCTCTGCGGTCGATTTGCGCCCTTGATGCGCACTTTTGCCGAGCCCGCGCTGATGCGGACTCCACAGCAGACTTCTTCCCGACATTCAAAGCGGCGTTACGTTGCGAAAGTGCGGACTCAGAGGAAGACCGCAAGTGCTTAGGGTTCCATTTGGGACAGGGCCATTGTCTAATAGGAGAGAACTGGCACTCTCTGGTTACTTCCGGGTTCTGAACTGACTGCAGTAACACGTCTCTGTCCATGCGGGGGCGCTCACAGGCGAGTGCAGAATGAATGGGAGTCTATGGGGTTTCACCCCCAGAAATCCACTTTTCTCAGGATGTCATTTTTTGTCAAGTAATTTGAAAGGGAGGGCTAAGATAACACACTCAGCTGAAAATTGCATTTTTAAGTTCTCTTATCTGTTCTAAAAATCTGTTCAAAAATGTGATGACGTCACATAATAGCAGAATGCTAGCGTGTTCCGGCCAACAACGGCCCAACCTGTAAGAAATCGAAAGGACATAAGTACTCATTTATTCGACTTTTGGCCTATAATCTATATTGAACTTGTGGAATCAACAATAAAATCTATGTTGATTCAACGACAAGCAGGAGAAAGAGATACATTTAGCCGTCTAGCCCCATAGACCCCCATTCATTCTGCACTCGCACGCGATCACCTCCAGTGGAATTCTAATGTAACTGCAACCAAGATGAATACAACGGGGCTAAAAGGAAGTGCCAAGGCTTTCCGTAGACGGGCTTTGGTCGGGTGCAAGAGTCATTTATCCCGCAGGTAAAATAGCAACAGCGCCCAAGACCCGCCCACAAAGTTACTTGCGCTTCGCGCTTGATAATTGCGTTTCAGATCGTTAAAATAGGGCCCATTGTGTTAAATGCCTCAACAGATAATATATCTATAAAATGCAAGTTGATATTGAATACATGTGTAAAATGCTGAGGTTGTTAAGAATTCAACCATTACCTTTAAATGAACTCCAAGGTACAGGCTGCCTCCTCCTGATTGAATTATGTAATATGCTGTGAACAGTATGGTAAGGCCAGACAGTAAGCTGGGCTAAATGCCCCCCTCACACACAACTTGGCCTTCCAGTGTCCACTTGTCAAAGTGTCTCATAAAACAATACCACATGTGAACAATAGTCTATTTTTTATTTAGTACAAAACTATTTTTATTTTATTTATTTTTTATTTTTCAGCTTTTTACATTTGAACTATATTTTAGTATTCAGATTGCCAGAACTCATTCTTTTAAATAAAGTTAACAAAGGCATTACAAACAAACAATGAGCAAATTACACACACAGAGTAGGTTATAGGTAATAAAAAAAAAAACATTAATACTGAAATGCAAGCCAACTAGGGATTTTTACACCGGCATATTAAACGTGCGACAAAACTGGTATTACAGCACCATTCAAAATTTATATGACACGTCCTCCGCGAGTCTGACACAAGTCTTTAGCAACGCCGTTTTCATTTTGGCTCCCATTTGAACAGATGACTTGATTTTGATTTGATTTACACCATAAAATAATCACGACGAAGTGTGCTGATCAACACGAAGCTTGTGTGAATATCGACGGTTGTCATTAAAGCATGTAATTCTTAACATAGGTGCCCGTATATTTTCTGCCCATAGCCGTTGTAGCGCGGAGGAATGTGTGAAATACTAGTGTGTCCACACTGCTGAAGCCTCGCGCAAGTCTCCTTCGCGCCCCGTGGTCGGAAGATGCATGATCTGGGGTTACCAGTATGAACCACGAATATAACGTTACCTTCATGTTCTACGAGTTATCAAACATGAAAAATAAGAAACTGAAATAATAAGTCGCTTACCACAGAGTTGTGAATCACTCCTCTTGCTGTACTCGCAAGTCGACGATACGACCGTTGAAGATCAGAATGCCTCTGTAGATTTAAAATTTACAGCAATATTCTGTATTTTGAATCAAACCGCGCGTGACCCCAGAATGCATTGCAGTTTACAGTTTTTTAAGAAACACAGGACGAGATGTAATACATCCTTTAAGTGCAAGCGCGTACCAAGAGAATGTACTTGACCTTGTGCAGTGTATTGTCACAGTGGAGTTTTCGGGTGGGTATCCTCCCTTGATGGGTGATCCGAGGGACACATCATCAGTAGTACACCTCAGGCATTATTGGATGTTTCGGCCATTATAACTAGACATCCTCGGTTGAGGAAGGCCCTACGGGGGTGATCAAATCCCCACAGTGTATCCCCTCAATCACCAAATCAAGCTGGAGCCCAGCAAGAGTTTTGTCTCTTTATCCACAGCCACTAGCTGCTTCTCTCAGCTGCCTCAGACATTGCTTTGATGGCCTGGCGCAGGCTCTGGCCTCTAATTCCCAGGTCTCTAAGCAGTCTGGTGGTAGACACTGCCACAAACCCCCTGCACCCCACCTCCACTATACTGACTTCAGTTTTCCATCCGCGATCTTGTGCTTCAGCAGCTAGCTCAGCATAGCGTAGTTGTTTTCGCTCATATTCCTCGTCCACTGAGTCCTCCCAGGGTACAGTGTGTCCGATGATGAAGACATTCTTCAGAGAGGGGGATCAGAGAACTACGTCAGGTCTAAGTGTGGTGATTGCAATCTATGGAGGAAAAACGAGCCGCCGACCAACATCCACTAACATCTTCCAGTCACAGGCCCCTCGAAGCTGACCATGCTCCAGAGAAGTGGGCCTGCACCTGGCTACCTTTGCCCCCATGCGGACAAAGTTGATCTGCAGAGGATTGGGTGCTGATGGTGGTAGGGAATTGGAAGCAGTACATTTGTTTTCCAGGGTGGCTGCGAGGATCTTAAGGACTTAGATATGACGCCAGGTGTAACGTCCCTGGGTGAGGCTGACTCTACACCCGCTCAGTATGTGCTTGAACCTGGCCTGGAGCAGAGGGCACATCCTGGATCTTCACACAACCACTGATGGAGATTGCTAGGTGTTTTGAAGAACATCATATGTAGCCCTGATGATGAAGCTGATTCCCTTCGTTTTCATACTCCACAACTCCTTCCAGCTTATCCTCCTTCTCTCCACACTCCCCCAATGTGTCCACTGTCCCTGTTTATCCAGGGAAACTGCCTTGGCCCACCTTACTGCTTCCTCCTGCCGATGTAGGGTGGAATTTGGTGGTAGCCTAGTTTGTTAGCCCAAGGCCTCCCCTTCCCTGCTGGACATGCCCCACTATGTCCGCAAGTCTGAGAGCGGCTGCTGCCTCCTCCACCTCACTGGCTGGTCTCCATTTGCGGTATTATTAGAAAACAGCCAGCTGCTTTAAAATAATGCTGTAATTCTTTTACAGCAGTTCATTACAGTGTAAAGCATGCGGAAATCAGTCCACCATTAGCTTCTGAGTAGGATGTAGCAAGTTGCTGACAGGCACGCAGGAGATATGGAAGGGAGACGCAGCATCTTGTTCCCTCTTCACGGAACCGAGGTTACAATCATAACCGAAAGCGTTCCCTTTCAAAGAAACTTGCACTGCGTCGATTGATGCTGTGGAAAAGTTTATAACCACGCAGCCATAACGACCAATGTCAGTCTAGTGTTAAATAGTTTGAAAGCACTTAAAACGAGAGCATCTGAGCCCCAGGTGTAGAGCCCAAGTCCAGGTTGTAGAACCTCACAAATGTATGCGGTGAGGACCAGCCTACCACATCACAAACATCTTAAAATGAAACTCCTGACCCTAGAGCCCTAGAGGCAACTATACTCCTAGTAGAATGAGCCTGGACTGCCATGGGGTAGGCAATCTGGCCGACTCATAAGCAAGAGAGATAGCCATGACTATTCACTTGCTCGTTCTCTGGTTAGATGCTGGGGACCCTTTGTTAGGGGGTCCAAAACACACAAACAGTTATTCCGCTTTACGCCACAGGGCAGCTCTGTGGACATAGGCATCTAATGCCCTAACTGGACAAAGCAGATTATTTCTTTCCTGGTCAGAATATTGAAATTGAGGCGGACAGAAGGCCTGCAGAATGATAGATCTGGCCACATTAGTGGGGACCTTAAGAATGTACCCTGATCTAGGATGAAGGAATACCTTCACCATGCCGGGTGCAAAGTCCAAGCACGAAGTTTGCAAATCTCCTATCGTTTTAAGAGAAGTGATAGCCAAGAGGAACAACGTCTTTAGAGTCAGAAACTTGATTGGAACATCCTCAATAGATTCAAAGAGAGCCAGGGATAGGCCTTAGAGCACCATGGCAAAATTCCATGCTGGTACTCAGCCTCAAAGTGCCACGAAGGAAACATGTTACCAAGGGGTCACACCCTAAAGATGTACCACCCAAAGGAATGGGGATAACCCTGCAGTGAACCGCTCTTGCAGGGACTCCAGCACTGTACCAACCGGGCAGGTTATGACTGTACCAACTGGGTCCAGCTCATGACCAATGCACTAGGAAGTGAACAATCTCCACTTCAGGGCATTAAGTTTCCTCATGGAGGGAGCTCTGAAGTTAAGAATGGTCTGCACAACCTCTGTTGAGAGACCAGTTTCTATGAGCTGGGCCCCCTCACAGGCCAAGCCTACAGTTCTGGGCAGGGTTGCCTGGGACAGAAGGTCCCTCCTGATTGGATTGGTCCCTCCTCGCATGGAGAGCCATCAAGGAGAGACACTAGATCTGAGAACCACACTCTGACCGGCCACCATGGGACAATCAAGGTGAGACAAACTTTGTCCCAGCAAACTCTCTCCAGAACTCCTGGGAGCAGAGCGATCGGAGGGAAATACGTTCAAATTTGCATCTTCAGATGCAAACAGATCCACTTGTGCCTGGCCAAACAACCTCCATATCTGCATTCCCTGGGCCTCAGTCTTCTCGACAGAATGTCTGCTCCCTGGTTTTGGCACCCAGGGATGTAAGCTGCTCTCAGTGAGAGCAGTTTCCCCTGTGACCACGGGAGGATTTGGTGCGCAATTTTGCAGAGTGGATGCAAGCGTAAACTTCCTGGTGAATTATGTAGGAGACCAGCAATGTGTTGTCTGAGTGAACAACAAGCACATTATGGCCCCTGAGGTCTGGGAGGAAGTTTTTGAGAGTGTTATGGCCAGCTCGTTACAAGCCGCAACATAAAAAAGGGATCAAACATCAACGTTCAATATATGAAAAGGTTTTATATTCATTGACAAAATATAACAATAACCACTCATAACAAACATAAGTCTAGGGAAAATAAAGAAACATCAAACAAATTTAACTACAACAAAACAATAAAGCTACATGATATAAGAAAGACAATGTAGTAAGATGCTATGAGCCGCTCCTGTGAGAAACTATACTACAGAGAGTGCTAACCAAATGTAAAAGTCAGAAACTTATATATCAATTGCCTAATTAGATATTAACATGGGGGAGTGACTAAATTCCCACAGACTGCCACCCTCAGGTAAGGAGAACACTCAGGGTTGTTACAAGAGCAAGAAATATAGCTATCGTTTCCAGACAGTTGAAGTGCCAGGAAAAATGGAACTGAACTCTGTAACCCAGGGGTCGGCAAGTAACTTTGGTCGCGGGCCAATATTTTTTTTAGCCAGTAGATGGCGGGCCAGCTACATGGAGTAGGCCTATGGATAAAAATTAAATACCCTTAATGAACACTGGCCTCATTTACACTGCAGGTCTTGATGCCCAATTCTGATTTGCTATATCCGATTTTTTTGACCGTCCGTTTACACGTTCTTTAAATTCATGTGTTTACACTTGACATAGATCTGAAAATTCGCGCATGTTTAAAGGGGGTTCTTGCACAGATGGACGAACGCGCAGCGAGAGAGATCACAGGACTGGTTGGAACATACAACACCATCTCATGAAAGTGCGTATATTAGCATGAATTTTATTTCTCGTGCCATTTATACGCCAAAAATAGTTTTTGCGTGCATTCATGTTTTATGGCTTTAACGATGAGCAGTGGGTCCGAAATTTTAGGATGAGCAAGCCATCCTTTGATATGTTGTGTCAACGTTTGTCCACTTTCCTCTCCTACAACGACACGTTTCGTTGGGCCATCCATCCCTGCAGATACGCGTCGAGGTTGTTCTCGTCATTAAACCGCGGAGACGAAGCCGTTTGCAAAGAATATAACATAATTCGCCGTGGCCAAAATATGTGCTACTGTTAAGCTGCTGTTGCCACACTTACGTGTCTTATTTGTCCAATAATTACCCCCTCTTTTTAATTAGCCTAGTATAGGCTATCCAATCAAGCAACATTGTCTTTATTTCCGATTAAAAGACGAAACACGACATAAAAAATTGATACAAAAATGGTTGTTCTGGTGTTTCTTTGTCTGTTTGCGCCCGCAGTATAATGGTGGAATATGATGGGTCTGTGTATCATTCGTTCAATCATTTTTTCAAAAACGACTTGTTTTTCCATTATTTATTTCCTGAACTAAAATGAAAAAACGAATAACGACGGGTTTTCTGATTTTCTGATTGTGTGCTCAGATCAAAAATAGAAAAAATTAATTACTGGATTAGACAAATTAAAATTTAGATTTTTAATTTAATACCTTATATATCAATGAAATCATTTTAAACAGATCAAGTATTATTGTGGTAACAGATTACAGCCATTTTAATAAAGGTGTGAATAGCAATCATGCCTCATTCGCTTACAGTCCGACTTTTGAACTTTGTTCCTTTTTTTATTATTATTATTTATTCGGGACACACACATACACACCTAAAGACCTCATTATGCTTCTGCGTCAACTCCACGGCGTAGCTACGCCGTCACTCCTACGGCGTCGTGGCCGTTTTATGGTTCTGCATCAGGTTGCGTTGCATCGCTGTGCATTTCACCGCTAGAATGCTAGGATCTGACCAATCATAGCCCTTGCGGTCTGCATCGCCTCAACGCGTGGTTATAGTTTTTGGAGGTGCACGTCGAGCTACGGCGGAGGGGTCGGAGAGGGGTTCGCGCCGACGCAGAGGGGTCTGCGGGGGTAGCCGTTGATTCGACGCAGATGCATAAAACAGGCTTAAGTTTTAAGGAGGTCTGCGTGGGACTGTTTTTTTTTCTATTCAGCAACCGCTTAAAATACACTCTGTGTTCACCCGCTTTATTTCCCAACCTGACGGGTCCGAAAAATTTAGATCTCGTTTCAAAAATCTCAAATAGGCTACAAAAACAAGTCGTTTTTCTTTTTTCTTTTTTTTTTTCTTTTTAATTTGAAAAAAAAAACGATTGAACGAATGATACATGGGACCTATTTGTAAACCGTTATTGTAAAATAAAAATAGGCTGATAAAAAAAAAACAGACTTCCAAAAAATTCCGGCGGGCCAGAAAATATTGCCTGTTGCCGACCCCTGCAGCCCTTCAGGAACTGAGTTTTTCACCAGTCTCTGTTAGTGTAATAAGCGGTAAAATAAAAAAAATGCACTGCACTGTATGTGGGAAGATAGATTCTACATCCACTGACATCAGACCATGGCTGGAGAGACATTTGTGAATGCACTGCTTGTCTTATAAGAAAAAACAATATTTGTGTGCACAACTGCCCATTTGGTTAATCTGTCTATGTATGAAGTCTTACTAACTCTTATTATGAGTCTTGAGTAAATAATTGTTTCTCTTTTGATTTCAAGACTCTAATATAAAGAAAAAATGTCTTGGAGTGATCTCTTCTACCCTGGAAATCCCGAAAGAAGGGAGAGGCTTATCCGCAAAGGCCAAGAGCTTCAAGAATTGATGAAAAACAACTTCAGAGCCACCAACCAACTCATTCAGGCTCTTAAGAAGCACTTAGGTTTGTCCTTCAAGCCAGTCGCCTTGAACGAGAAAGCTACTGTGAAAGAGAACTGTGATGTAATCATTGAACGCATACATGAGATCCAGGCAGAAGTGGAGAGGATTGACCAGCAGATGAAGAAAAAGCTGGAGCCAACACTGTATGAGAAACTGAGGAACATGTCTCTGACTGTTCATGACTATCATCTATTCTCAGATGTTGTTCATGCAGTTTGTGGTGTTGCTGCCTTTTCCTCCATTGTTCTAGTTGGATTGCTAATTCAAAGTGGAAGCATTCTAACAAGCATGACGTTGACATTTGGTTTAATTGGAACAGGGTTTGCAGCCTCTCTTGTAATTGGGGTGTTATTCCTGGGGATTGATATAATTATTGGGGCCATTCAAGGAAGTGTTGAGCGTGATCAACTTGAGAAGGCCCTGCGAGAGTATGACAAGGCGTTGGAAGAATTCAGGCCAGCATCTGAAAAATATCAGGATTGCATAACCTATGTCAGGGTAAAAATTGAGATGGGTTATTAAGAAGACAATAACATCCACAATCTGATCCGTTTTATCTTAAACATTAACAAGTGATAGGTGGCTTTTCATAATTAAAACATTTAGATGTTTTTCTTTCATGAGTGTTATATTTCATATATTCAGAAAAAAGACATGCATTCAAATCTTTTAGGCATTTGCTAAATGCTGTATCTATATCTGTCTGATTCAGTCTCTCTTATTTCAATTAAATAAACTGTTTAAAAACATTAACCAACGATTCCTTTTTTTTTTATGTGAAGTGAAACTCATTTGCAATGCAAAAGTTCAAATCCTAATGGTTTGCTTTCAAGCACATTAACTACAATTTTAAGTAGTTAACATAAGATGATATGCGATATTCAGGAAGCAACAGATAGCAATTGTGTTGATATGTTGCTAAATGCAAGTGCTTTCCTCTTGACCAACAGAAGGCACCAGAATGCTGTCTGTGTTCTTTGGCAAGAAAGACAAAAGCAAGAAAGAAGAAATGATTAGGTCCACACAGACCCTCCACCACTATGTGCACAAATACTTCAACATCACCACCAGACTGTTAGAGGTACTCAACACTCACCTGAATGAAAGCCCTTCACCTGCAGTCGTAGCAAATGAAAGTCAAAGCATTGAGGAAAACTGTGCCAGGGTGAGAGATGCCATGCGCCTGATATTTGATGTTTCTGAGAAGGAGAACAAACATGTCCAAAAGGAGAAACATGATCTTTATAACCAGATTGCTTTCTCTGGAGTGTCACTAAAGGACAAGGCTGCATTGATAAAGGATCTGCAGGATAATACCATGGGCCTCTTGGGGAACATCTTCGGTCCTGTAGTTGCTGTTCGACTGGCAAACAGTGATCTGGGAAGTGTAATGCCTCCAGTGGAACAGAAAAAGATTCAGCCTGTTCTTTCGTTTTCCCTGGGAGATCTAGTGCAGAGCAGTGCAAGAATCACTGAGCTTCTGTGTGAAGCAGGGAACCAGCAGAAGAGCCTGGATGAAGCCGTAGAGTTGGTGGAAGATGCTCTCTCTGTTCTGAAGCCGCCCTGTGACTCCTACAATGACATTCTGAGTGAAGTGGAAGCCTACGTTACCATCTTTTCTGAAAACATGTAGTGCAAAATTATGAAGACAATCTTTTTCAGAGAGGATAGAAAATATTATGTTAATAAAATATTGTTGTTTAACTTGTGGGAGATTTTATTAATCAGAATATGAATTAAACAAGAATAATCAATGTGAATATAGCCATTTACTTTATCAAGTTATTATACTATAATACTCAACTCTGTGCTCACATATAATGAGTATCTCAGCCATTCAGTGATAATCTGCTATCCGATGATCTTATGCTGTAGAATCTTTGTGCTACCATCATATAAAAAAGCATGTGATGAACTGAGATTTCTTGTTTTACTTAAAATAGTTTAAGATACACAATAGTGGCATATATTAAATGCATTGCCTCCACCTTGAATTGGAGTATATGAAAAACTGTATATGCAGTAAGACTGTCAGTGTCAGAGACAACATTCTGGAGTTTCTTTGTGTCTCTGTTAATAAAGTCGATATTTTGGCATCAAAACTCTAAGACTTCAAGAGTGATTTTCCACCAAGGTGACTGAAGCCACAACAACCTCCACCCCATTCATGTTTTTACTACTTTTAACACTATATTTCATTGATTAGGAGCCAAGCACCGAAGGTGCGGAGGCATATATTGTATCCATTCCCATTCTTATTAGGGACCAAGCACAGAATGTGCGTATAGGCACCTATTGAAATCGGTGGCGTTCTTATTATTCTTCTTCTGCCGTTTCTCTTCCACTCTGGGAGTTTATGGCAGCCCATAGAACCGCTTGCGGGAAAGTTATGAGATTTGGCACATTTCTAGAGGACAGTCTGATCTGTCACCATAGCAAATTAAACTAATTTTACGTAGCGCTTGCGAAAACAGACGAAAAGCTGTATCTCCGTGACGCTTTATCGTATTCAGACCAAACTTGGTATATGTCATCACAAGCATGACTTGAGGCTACATTCGCCATTTTGCCGCAGTGTCACCTACTGGTCCGGACACAAAAAATGCCTGTAATAGCGCAATATGCTGTATTACTGGCATTTATTTATTTACATTTATTTGTTGCTATATAAATACGTGTTATGATGTGGTCAACATACACAAAAACAATGTTACCAATGTAACCGAAACTAAACAGCGTCTCTGCGCATTGAAAGACTGTCACTCAGCCCGCAGTTACATTGTTACGCCAACGGACTCTCTTTGAGTGAGTCATTAAACGGTTCATTCAACGAAAACGTTCAAAAAAGCTGATTCCTTAAATTATAGATGTAATGAAACAAGGTGTTAATTATTTTTTAACTTTGAGCTCCACCTTTCAAGGCCCAGCTGGCCAGCAATGCTTCACTTTTGGGCAAACCTGAAGCAATGCTTCACTTAATAGAGACCAATGGCATTGATTCAATGCGTGACTCGCTGCTTTCCCCCCACGGCTTCCTCGCGCTGTGTAATGCTGACCAGCGCTGACGCCATTCAAGGCAAATACCCTTACACGTTAAAAGGATGATACAACAAATATTTCGCTTTACTTGGAAACGGCAACCTTTTCACGAATATACATGACTTGACTTCAAAGACAGACGCAGGTAATCGCGCGCGCTCAGTCGATCACATTCACTGTCTGTTAGGCTTAAGTCTAAATCCACGAAGCCTCTGTACAAATCACCATGATAAACAGTCTTGTTATCATTATTAACTTATTTAACATTCAATACACATGGTACGAACTACGAAGGGTGGCCTTATGAAAAAAGAAAACGCGGTTCGCGGTTGCTGCGGTTACTTGCATTCCTCTGCGGTTGGCCTGTTAGTAGCGCGGTACTGCGGTATTGCGGTTATCGCGGCAGCCCTAATTGGTAGTGACGATTCTGTCTGACCAATCAGTGATCTGCAGTGTTTTCACGTCACATTTTAGTATCGGTACGGTACGCTTGGAACCTCAACAGACCAGGTACCATTTAAAGCGAGCCGAAGCGAGCCGTACTGTACCATGCAGTGGAAATTCGCCATAAGTGAGCCGTACCGAACCGAGCCGTACCGTACCATGCAGTAGAAAAGCGCCAATATGCTCACCAATTTTTGTGAGTTTTCGTTTAGGATTTATAAGATTTTGAGTGTTTTTTGCCACGCTCATTTTCTAAATGACCCTGTTATAGCCATCCAAATGCAAAGATTAAACTTTTTTTGATAGTTATTGATCTAGATTCTAGAGAGTCCAGAGAATTTTCCTAGATTGGTTTGGTTCCGATCAGGCAAAAAACCTAGGACTAGTTGAAAAAGTAGGGTTTTAACATAATCGTGAATATTAAATGAACGATTTGATTGACAGCAGTAGTTCTTGAGTCAAAGGTGTTCAGTATGAGGAGATCTATCAAATGATATGTGTCACAAGCTAAGCTTTGTGACCGAAAATGAATTACATGGACTTGACACACATGCACACATCACTACCTGATTATGCCGGCATTTACCATCTTTTAAATCAGAATGGTGTTGTGTAATTGTTTTTGATTTGAAATGAGTCTGATATTAAACATCCGCTCACTTAAAAATAAATCACTTCTAGTTAATGACTTAATAACCACATACAACCTGGATTTTATGCTTCTAAATGAAACTTGGCTAGAAGACAGCTGCAGTGCAACAGTCCTAAATGAAACATCCCCTCCTAACTTTACTTTTATGAGTGTCTGCAGAGCTGCTAGGAGAGGAGGCGGAGTAGCTGCTCTTTTTAAAGATGTCTATCAATGTAAGCAAACATCATTTGGTAACTACCCCTCTTTTGAATATCTGGGTATTGTGTTAAAAGGTGCCCCACGTATTTTACTTACCATTATTTACAGGCCTCCAAAATACTCTCCAGCCTTTGCTGAGGACTTTACAGAACTGTTATCAACAATTTCCTCAGAGTTTGACTGTTTTGCTATTACTGGAGATTTTAACATTCACATAGATAATGCAGAAAACAATATGGCAAAAGAAATCAAAACTGTTTTAAAAACTTTTGATCTGACTCAGCATGTACATGGTCCCACACACAATCGTGGACACACTCTAGATTTACTTATCAGTAAGGGTTTAAACATCTCATCGATTGTTATTAAGGATGTAGCACTGTCTGATCATTTCTGTATTTTCTTTGATATATTGATCTCTCCTGCCATTGAAGCTAGATCTTTGTCTGTCAAGAAGAGATGCTTAAATGAGAACACTAGTGTGCTATTTATGAAGGCTATATCTTTAAAACCAAGCATATCTGCTGACTCTGTTGATTTTCTCCTTGATTCTTTTAACTCAAAAGTCAAAAGTGTAATTGATGATATTGCTCCTGTGAAAGTCAGGAAGAGTGTTAGACAAAAAGCACCTTGGAGAAACTCAACAGCTGTGCAAAATATGAAAAGACCATGCAGAAAAGCAGAGCGCATGTGGCGGAAGACAAAACTTGTAGTCCATCATAACATCTACAAAGACAGCATCCATGCTTTCAATATTGAACTAGGCAAAGCTAGACAGACTTTCTTCTCAAATATTATAAACAGCAACTTAAACAACACACGCACTCTTTTTGCTACTGTAGAGAGACTGACAAACCCCCCAAGCCAGATTCCCAGTGAAATGCTCTCAGACGGCAAGTGCAGTGAGTTTGCTTCTTTCTTCTCTGAGAAAATTAATAATATCAGAAAGGTGATCAGCACACCATTGAGTCGCACTGAGGTCAGACAGTTCAGACCACAACCTGAGAATGTAGTTACTATGTCTGATTCTGAAAGAAATTGATGGCAAAATTTTGGAAGAAACCATACAGCACCTTAAAACATCAACCTGCGTCCTTGACGCACTCCCCACATCTTTCTTCAAAAGTGTGTTAAACAGTTTAGAAGCAGATCTCCTAAAAGTGGTTAATGCCTCACTTCTTTCTAGTAGTTTTCCAAACTCCCTGAAAACTGCAGTTGTCAAGCCCCTCTTGAAAAAGAGCAATCTGGATAAGACTATATTAAGCAATTATAGACCGATCTCAAATCTTCCTTTCATAGGCAAGATCATTGAAAAAGTTGTCCTCAATCAGCTGAACAAATTCTTAAGCTTGAATGGATACTTTGACCATTTTCAATCTGGATTCCGATCGCATCACAGCACAGAGACAGCTCTCATAAAGATAATAAACGATATTCGCTTAAATACTGATACAGGCAAATTATCAGTGCTGGTACTACTCGACCTCAGTGCTGCATTTGACACTGTCGATCACAACATACTTCTTGACAGGCTGGAAAACTGGGTGGGGCTTTCTGGGATAGTCCTAAAATGGTTCAGGTCATACTTAGAAGGGAGAGGTTATTATGTGAGTATAGGAGACCATAAGTCTGAGTGGACTCCCATGACATGCGGAGTCCCTCAAGGCTCGATTCTTGCACCACTCCTATTCAACCTGTATATGCGCCCAATGAGCCAAACAATGAGAAAGAACCGAATCTCTTACCACAGCTATGCAGACGACACACAGCTCTACTTAGCCCTGTCGCCTAACGACTACAGCCCCATTGACTCCTTGTGCCAATGCATTGATGAAGTAAACAGTTGGATGTGCCAAAACTTTCTTCAGTTAAACAAAGACAAAACTGAAGTCATTGCGTTTGGAAACAAAGAGGAAGTTCTTAAGGTGAATGCATACCTTGACGCTAGGGGTCTAACAACTAAAAATCAAGTCAGGAATCTTGGTGTGTCTCTAGAGTCAGACCTTAGTTTCAGTAGTCATGTCAAAGCAATAACTAAATCAGCATACTATCATCTGAAAAATATTGCAAGAATTAGATGCTTTGTTTCAAGTCAAGACTTAGAGAAACTTGTGCATGCTTTTATCACCAGCAGGGTGGATTACTGTAATGGACTCCTCACTGGCCTTCCTAAAAAGACCATAAGACAGTTGCAACTCATACAGAACGCTGCTGCCAGGATTCTGAGCAGAACCAGAACATATGAACACATCACACCAGTCCTCAAGTCTTTACACTGGCTCCCAGTTACATTTAGGATTGATTTTAAAGTATTATTACTGGTATATAAATCATTCAATGGGCTAGGACCTCAATATATTGCAGATATGCTCACTGAATCTAAACCCAACAGATCACTCAGATCATTAGGATCACATCAGCTAGAAATACCAAGGATTCACTCTAAGCATGGAGAGTCTGCTTTTAGCTATTATGCCAGCCGCAGCTGGAACCAGCTTCCAGAGGAGATCAGATGTGCTCCTACAGTAGTCACATTCAAATCCAGACTCAAAACACATCTGTTTAGCTATGCATTTACTGAATGAGCACTGTGCCACTGTTCGTCCGACTGTTTTTACTGTACTTTATTTTATTTTTAATCTAAACTGTTTTAATTATTCTTATTTGTTTTGATTATTTTAATTTCTTTATTCTAAACTGTTTTAATTATTGTTATTTCTTTTTCTTTTTCTTTTTTCTTTTTATTTCTTTTATGTAAAGCACTTTGAATTACCATTGTGTATGAAATGTGCTATATAAATAAACTTGCCTTGCCTTGCCTTGCCTTGATATATGTATATATATTTGTCTGCTTGCTCCAACATGTTGTTCAATTCAATTATTCCTTTTTAGAAGAAAAACACAACCCAGTTAATTGCAGTCAGAATTACCTTTTATTTCTTGTACAAATTCCCCCCAAAACTTTGTTTGGGCTGTTGGCCTTCTGGTCTCATGCTGCACCGTCAAACAGTCTGTCTGATTCAAACCGGTTTTTGTAGCATTAGCATAGTCTAATTGGACTGATCCATTTGTAGTTTGTCTGGGGGAGGGGGAATAGCAGCTAAACTATTTTTCCTTTTCATTTCCTTTTTCTTTTTGTTATGTTTTCTTGTGTATGTTAAGTACCCATGGGTTTCCACAGTGTTATTTGTGAATGTTTAATGTTTCATTATTTTTATTTTTGTGTATAATGTATTGTATGTTTCATTTGGTACAGGCCGAGGGTGAAGTTAGCCCATATAAATAGGGAGCTATAGAGCTAATCAGGAGTCGTGGTTTGTTTAAGGCCAAAGGCAAGACCCTGTTGCAAATTGGACCAAATTATTTGGTGTAGCCGTTTTTGCACACTGTTGCAGTTTTGTTTGTATTTCAGTATGTGACCATGTACATTTTTTCATTTTTCATCCTAATAAACCACCTTTTGGGGATCCACTGAACCTCTTTCCAGCTTCTTTATCCTCTAAGACCATGGGGGTCATCCCTTACAGTTGGTGTCAGAAGTGGGATAGCCCTGATCATGAACAAGCTGGATTTTTTTTTTTTGCTCATTGAGATGCCACCATAACTGAGGGGTCAGCCTGAGGAGGGCACTGAGCAAGGGCTGGGACAAGGTGCCACTGGAGGTTCGTCCCCTGCTGAAGTTACTTCATCTGGAGGAGAAGGGGCCATCACCAGTCTTGCCCGTATGTTCGAGAGTTTTATGGAATATCAGCGAAACCGTGATGACAGGCAAGAGAGAGTGACGGCCCGTCGGGAACAACAATACAAAGTCCTCCAGCATCAGGTCAGCCAGATACAACTGGACTTTGAACACACCAGGGCTGAGGTTTCTACTACGGGGAAACCAGCTCGAGTGATGGACCAAGAGCTACGTATGGCAAGGCTGGGAGACAACGATGACATCGAGCATTACCTCACCACCTTTGAAAGACTGGCGGAAGTCTTCAAATGGCCAAAGGAGGACTGGGCTATACGCCTTATCCCGCTGTTGACTGGTAAAGCACGGAATGCTTTTGTCTCTATGGACCCAATGTTGACACAGGACTATAATGCAGTCAAACAGGCAATCTTGTCTAAATATGAAATAAACTCTGAAACCTATAGACTGAGATTCCGAGGGCGTGAGACAGCAGTAGAGGAAACTCCCCGAGAACTTTACGTTCGCCTCAAGGATCTTTTCTATAAATGGGTCAAGTTTGGCAGTTGCAACAAGGAGGACATTATGGAGACTCTGGTGTTGGAGCAATACTTGCGAGTGCTCTACCCGGAAATAAGGACTTGGGTCAAAGAAAGGAATCCTTCCACTGCTGAGGAAGCTGCTACGCTTGTTGAGGCCTACGTTGCTGCACGAAAAGGCCCTGGTAACTATCGGTATGCAGGCATCTTACATCCTGGCAGGGGTAAGTCTGAAGGAACTGGGGTTGGTTCAAACTCTCATACCACTAGCCAAGCCAAGATTCTAAAGCCCTTCCAAGATAAGACTTATACTGCTAAGGCCCCACCATTAGGGCAACATTCTGACAGGGCCGATGTTGTGTTTTAATTGTGGAGAACGTGGTCACACTAGCCCCTTTTGGCCCTTGAAAAAGTCCAAAACCACCAGTATATGCTGGGTACCCCGTCCTAATCATTCCCCCACCAATAGCCATAACCCCGAGCCCACTATAACCCTCTTGCTTAATAGCAAACCACTCACTGCCCTGATAGACACAGGTTGCTCCCATACTCTGGTACAGTCTCAGTAGATCCTTAGAGATATATGGAATGAGGATCAAACCGTCTCCATTGTCTGTGTACATGGAGATAGAACAGAGTTACCAACAGCAGATGTATATATTGAGATACACAGCCAGCCTTATCTGATGAGAGTGGGGGTAGCCACCAACCTCCCCTACCCCATTTTGTTGGGTACTGATGTCCCTATTTTGTCAGATCTAGTGCAGAGCAGCACTTGGTGTGGTGTAGTTACAAGAGCCCAAACCCAGCCTATAAGGCAGGAGACAGAGACTAATGCTTTGAATGAGATGCCTTTTTCAGCTGCTGACATAGAGGCAGAGCCTAAGCCCACTGACAAAGAGAGGTTAGAGCGGCGTAGGGAGAAGGTGAAGAGACTTGTAGGCAACACTAACCATGTTGAGCTAGATCTGGGGGAACCTGAACTAACCGAGTCTGATGTTACCACACCTAACAACCTAGCTAAGCTACAAAAGGAAGACCCCTCTCTAGTGGAGTGTTTTAAGCAAGCTGAGGAGGAAGGTTGCCTTTTGCAAGGTTTTGGAGAAACGTATGTTCTCAAGGCAGGCCTACTCTATAGAAAGAGTAAGGAAGAAGGAACTCAGTTGGTTGTACCTAAAGCGTACAGGAAGGAGGTGCTTGAGCTTGGACATTCCATTCTTTGGTCTGGTCATTTAGGTTTCATGAAGACCCTTATGCGAGTTTCTAAGAGATTTTATTGGCCTAAGATGTATACTGAAGTGAAAGAGTACTGCAAGTCTTGCCCAGAGTGTCAACTCACAACTAGTTATAAACCTGCATATGCACCACTGCACCCATTACCTGTCATTGATATGCCTTTTGAGCGTATTGGAGTAGATGTGGTAGGTCCACTAGAAAGGAGCCAGTCAGGGAACCGATTCATTCTTTTGATCTGTGACTATGCCACTAGGTACCCTGAGGCTTATCCTCTCAGAGAAATCACTGCTAAGCAGGTAGCGACTGCACTTCTCAGACTCTTCACTCAAGTAGGCATACCTAAGGAAGTCCTAACAGATCAAGGCCCAAATTTCATGAGCCGCACCCTTCACCAGGTTTATCAACTCTTGGGAATTAAGAGAGTAAGAACCACCCCTTATCATCCTCAGACAGATGGCTTGGTTGAAAGTTTCAACAAAACCCTGAAAAATATGCAGAAAAAATTTGTTTCAGAGACTGGAAAGGATTGGGACAAGTGGTTGCCATACCTGCTGTTTGCGTATCGGGAGGTACCCCAAGCATCAACAGGATTTTCTCCTTTTGAACTCCTGTATGCTCACTTAGTCAGAGGTCCTCTTGATGTTTTACGAGAGGCCTGGGAAGCATCAGAAAAGCCAGGTCAAATAAACATTATTTCTTATGTCCTGAAGATGAGAGAACAGTTGGAGAAAACTACAGCTATGGCTCGGAAAAAACTCCTTCAGAACCAAGCACGTCAAAAGGAATGGTATGATCAAACAGCCAGAACCCGCAGCTTTGAAGAAGGAGATGAGGTATTGTTACTTCTGCCTACTTCAGAAAATAAGCTACTGGCCAAGTGGCAGGGCCCTTACCGGGTTCAACGGAAGGTAGGCCCAGTCACCTATGAAGTGTACATTCCATCTAGAAACAAGCCATTGCAGACATTTCATGTTAATCTACTAAAAAGATGGCATGCACGGCCTCCATCCTCGGTTTCTCCAACTGTCACCAATGAATCAAGTCCAGGGCAAACCTTGTTCATCCGAGCGGTGGAGGACGAAGAGGAAGTAGAGGAACAATACTTCCCTGTTCCTCGCCAATCCGCTACACTGGACTTGAGCAAACTGTCAGAACATAAGAAACGGCAATTACTGGACCTGATACCACCGGGTCTATTTAAAGAAACACCTGGTCTGACCAACATGGTATCACACCACATTACTCTACACAGTACTAAACCCATACGCCAACCTGTTTACAGAATACCAGAACGACTCTTGCCTGTCTTTAAAGAGGAGTTGGAAACCATGCAGAGTCTGGGGGTCATAGAGCCATCTGCCAGTGAGTGGAGTAGTCCAGTCATCTTGGTACCCAAGAAGGATGGCAGTCTTCGTTTCTGCTTGGACTTTCGGAAGGTAAACAGCGTCAGCAAGTTTGATTCCTATCCCATGCCCAGGGTAGATGACCTTGTGGAACGACTGGGACGAGCTAAGTACATCAGCACCCTAGACCTATGTAAGGGCTATTGGCAGGTCCCATTGACCCCAGAGAGTCAGGAGGTTACAGCCTTCCGAACACCGTTTGGACACTTCCATTTCCGGGTACTACCTTTTGGAATCCATGGTGCACCGTCTACCTTCCAACGAATGATGGATCAGCTCCTGCGAGGTACCGAATGGTACGCAGCCGCCTATCTAGATGACATTGTCGTCTATAGCCAATCATGGGAAGAACATCTGCTTCACCTGAAGGAGGTTCTAGGGAGGATTAAAAGTGCAGGTCTCACCCTTCGCCCTGACAAGTGTTTTTTGGCCAAGCGAGAAACACAGTATCTGGGATTCGTTCTGGGTCATGGAGTGATTCGACCTCAAGTCAGCAAAGTTGAGGCTATTAAGTCTGCTGGAAGGCCACAGACTAAGAAACAAGTGCGGTCCTTCCTTGGGCTCAGTGGGTGGTATAGACGGTTTATACCAAACTTTTCTGCACGAGCTGCTGCACTGACCACTCTCACCAAAAAGGACAAACCAAACAAGGTGGTGTGGACTGAAGAATGTGAACTTGCTTTCCATGGTTTAAAAGACACTCTCTGCAAAGAGCCAATCCTGCAGAGTCCTGATTTTGAACAAGATTTTACTGTACAAACCGATGCTTCCGAGCATGGCATTGGAGCCGTTTTGTTGCAGGGGAAGTCAGGACAACTAAGACCGGTGGCTTACATTAGTAGGAAGCTCCTTCCCCGTGAGTCTAGGTACTCTACGGTGGAGAAGGAGTGTTTGGCTATCAAATGGGCCCTGGACTCCTTACGTTATTATTTGCTGGGCCGCAAATTTAGACTGGAAACTGATCATCGGGCCCTGTCCTGGTTGGGTCAAATGAGAGACACTAATTTTAGAATTACAAGATGGTTTTTAGCTATTCAACCATTTGATTTTGAAGTCCTTTATAGATCAGGCACCCAAAACTGTACTGCTGACTACCTCTCACAGACACCGCATGAGGTGTCTAGAGAAAGGGGGGAAAATGTCACAAGCTAAGCTTTGTGACCGAAAATGAATTACATGGACTTGACACACATGCACACATCTTTAATTACCATCTTTTAAATCAGAATGGTGTTGTGTAATTGTTTTCCCTATTTGAAATGAGTCTGATATATGTATATATATTTGTCTGCTTGCTCCAACATGTTGTTCAATTCAATTATTCCTTTTTAGAAGAAAAACACAACCCAGTTAATTGCAGTTAGAATTACCTTTTATTTCTTGTACAAATTCCCCCCAAAACTTTGTTTGGGCTGTTGGCCTTCTGGTCTCATGCTGCACCGTCAAACAGTCTGTCTTATTCAAACAGGTTTTTGTAGCATTAGCATAGCCTAATTGGACTGATCCATTTGTAGTTTGTCTGGGGGAGGGGGAATAGCAGCTAAACAATTTTTCCTTTTCATTTCCTTTTTCTTTTTGTTATGTTTTCTTGTGTATGTTGTGTATGTCAACTGGTGCAGAATGCTGCGGCAAGATTGTTGACTGGCACCAGGAAATGCTCCAGCATCTCTCCGGTGTTGGCTTCTCTGCATTGGCTTCCCGTGGAGTATAGAGTGCAATTCAAGGTCCTTTTAATAGTTTTTAAAGGTTTACATGGGCTCGCCCCTGTATATATTTCGAGTTTGTTACAGCAGCATGTTGCGGCTAGACCACTTAGATCATAGCAACGCTTTACTTTAAATGTACCACGAGCTCGGCTAAAAACCAAGGAAGATCGTGCTTTCGAGGTAGCGGCACCGCGTCTTTGGAATACTCTACCTTTACACATTAGATCCTGTGATTCCATCGAGTGTTTTAAGTCTAGGTTAAAGACCTATCTTTTCTCGGCTGCTTTTAACTGTTCTTAGTTGTATGTGGTTTTATGTTTCATGCTGTGTGTTTTTTTTATTTATTTTTTTAGGTATATTTGTCTAATTGTTTTGTACAGTTGGGGCTGTAAAGCACTTTGGTCAACTCGTGTTGTTTTTAAATGTGCTTTAGAAATAAATATGATTGATTGATTGATTGATTAAGTACCCATGGGTTTACACAGTGTTATTTGTGAATGTTTAATGTTTCATTATTTTTATTTTTGTGTATAATGTATTGTATGTTTGGTACCTGCTTGTTCATTTGGTACAGGCCGAGGGTGGAGTTAGCCCATATAAATAGGGAGCTATAGAGCTTATCAGGAGTCGTGGTTTGTTTAAGGCCAAAGGCAAGACCCTGTTGCAAATTGGACCAAATTATTTGGTGTAGCCGTTTTTGCACATTGTTGCAGTTTTGTTTGTTTGTATTTCAGTATGTGACCATGTACATTTTTTTTTTTCATTTTTCATCATAATAAACCACCTTTTGGGGATCCACTGAACCTCTTTCCAGCTTCTTTAAACTTATCCTCTAAGACCACAGGGGTCATCCCTTACAATATGCATATTGTGTGGATGTGTGTAACACCAAGTGATCACAGAGCCGTAAAACTCCTTAGCGCCAACTAGTGGCCGATTTCTTTTAAAATTCTTACAAACCTCTTGGGCCATGAGTCGAACATGCCCACTGAGCTCTGTTCCGATCAGCCTCCGTTAAACTTTGCTGCGTCCCAATTCGCATACTATCCGTCCTAAATAGTATTCGAAAATAGAATTAGTACGTCCCAAATCGTAGTATGTTGAAATGAGTGTTTCAAAGATACCCGGATGGTCTACTATTTCCGTTCAGAATCCGAAGTGTAGATCGATGCACACTCTAACGGCTGATATTGCCCACAACCCATCGCGCGTTGGACGAGGATTCGGTTAGAACTACAAACACGAGTGAAAAGTGTTAAACAACTACAGACATGAAGGACGCGAGAGTCCGACGGTTGTGTGAGAGGTTTAGATAAAGGGGTTTGAGTGATTAATTATCAGTATCTAACCTGACGAAAATGAATTTATTCAATGTTGTCCACATTATATTGCATCTGCAGCAGCATTGTGAACTTTTGCAAAGATACGTTTAGCCATTACTTTTTAAATGCATCATTATATTCAAATTGCAAACACGAGGAGAGTATCCGCATGAAAGACCCACGACTGGCAGATAAACGTGCTCTCCGAAACGGTAGGAAATCAAATTGGATTGAATGGAGGATTTTAATTGTGACAAGATGATTGACAGGGCAGTTTACGGTGACAGGATGCACGCGACAGATCTGTCCGTTAAAGATGACGTGATAGTATGTCCCAAAGCTTGCTTACTTTTTTGCTACACACTCAAAAGTATGTACTTTTTCTTCACAAAAAGAGTACATACTTTTAGGGCGTAGTATAAGTAAGCGAATTGGGACGCAGCACAAGTCTTGCTTACTGCTCCGCGCTTTGCTCTATCGCTTTTATATTTTTTATTGCTCTATCGTTTATATTTTTATATTTTATTTCATTTTATCACCTAATTTTAACTTCAGTACAGTGCTCAAACGCTTGAAAAAAGCAGAATTCTTTTCTCCGACCAGCCTCCCACTGAAAGCTTACATTCCGGGGAAGAGAAAACACAACTCCCTACATTCATAAGGATAAGAGAAAATGCCTCTTCTGGAATCTACTTGCTGCACTAACTGCCAGAGACTTTTACAAAGGATTGCAGTTCTTGAAACAAAGTTACTTGTGGGACCACCAAACCAGACGGAACACACAATCGAGCTTCATCATGGACGCCCTCAGCATACCGGTGAGTCCCATGAATCTAGTGCTCCTCGACAGGCTATACTGAGTGTAGAGAAACAAGCCGATCGACTTACAAATCGATGGCACAAACAGGGAGCGAGACCCAAAGGCACTCGAGACATCAGATTGTCACGAGCATCACACATTGCCGCAGTAGCATCCTCTACCCCAGATACGGCTCTGACAAGGATTGCAAACACTGGTCTCCTACCACCGCCTATACATCTTGAGAACAGATTTGAAGTATTAATGAATGAGGAATCCCTGAATGTAATGAATGTGATCGAACACAGAATGAATAAGCCAGTAGCTAACACTAATGCTAACTGGCGCTCAAGGTCGAGCAGACAGCGGCACTCAGCTCAGAGCGCAGCCGAGCCCAGGACTCTGATAGTGGGTGACTCGATAATCAGAAACATTATTAGCAGGGACACAACTACATGCTGCCTTCCACAAGCAACGACTTCTGATGTAAACAAGGAACTTCAGAACATTCTGATGAAACATAAGACTGCAAATCGACTCATTGTTCATGTGGGGAAGAATGATATTCATAAAGAGCAGTCAGAACTCCTTAAGAAGGATTTCAAGGAACTTTTTGAAACACTTAAAAGACTGAAAGTTCAGACATTCATCAGTGGACCACTCCCAGCAAGAGGAACAAACAGGTTTTCACGGTTGCTTGGGCTTAACACATGGCTGCAAAAAACCTGCAATATAAAAGGAGTGAACTTCATTGACAACTTCAATCTTTTCTGGAGTCAGAGGCAACTGTTTCAACAGGATGGGCTCCACCCAAACAAACTTGGCTCAAGAGTGCTCAAGGACAATATCTACTTCTCCCTCCATCATCCTTCTGCAGTGTGTGCCAATCCACTCAACCTGAATGGCACACACACACCTGGACACAGTATGAATGACCACAGGACTTCACTTATGCACCTGAATGGACATGCGGCCGACACATCACACAAGGACAATGATAACACCACTCAGCCACAACAACCTCTGCTCACGGACACAATCTCAGCTGAGCCCTGCCCACAGAGCTCACCACAAACAGACTGTGACATATTAGAACTGCTAGAAGATTCAGCACCCAAGGACGACTTTCTGGAAAACAGCCAGGGAATACAGGACAGCATATCACAGCCTCCGATAACACCAGAACAACAGCCCCTCTCACCAGACACGTTATCTCTCTCTCCAGCAACTCCACTTCTGTGCTTCTCAGAGAAAATGGAACAACTGGTGTATGCTGGAACCAAACTATCCCACTCTTTTGCTGCAAGCCCCCAGATGTCAACCAAAAAACGGCAGGCCCCACAACCACCAAAGCCTGCGGGCCCAGCTCGCCCTCCTCCTCCTCCTGTGAGAGCTCTTCGGCCTCTGCCACAGCGCCAGGGCCCACACCATCCTCCAGCGGCTCGCGGTGAACCAAAAACAACTGATACCAACTCTCAGTGATATGTGTCGGGTACCCGCTATGATAACAGTAACTTTCTTAAATGTTTACAAAACAAGCGGGAACCCAGTGTGCCTGTATCTTTCTCTATTGCTGTTCAATTACATGATAGAAAATCTAAGGCCTTCAAAAGCCATACAGCAAACCCATCTAATCTGGTGCCTATCACACGGCAAACTAAGATCGCTGTGGGGACAAAAAGTAAGACTGTTAAGTTAGCACTTTTAAACATCCGCTCACTTAAAAATAAATCACTTCTAGTCAACGACTTAATAACCACATACAACCTGGACTTTATGTTTCTAAATGAAACTTGGCTAGAAGACAGCTGCAGTGCAACAGTCCTCAATGAAACATCCCCTCCTAACTTTACTTTTATGAGTGTTTGCAGAGCGGTAAAGAGAGGCGGGGGCGTAGCTGCTCTTTTTAAAGATGTCTATCAATGTAAGCAAATATCATTTGGGAATTACCCGTCTTTCGAATATCTGGGTATTGTGTTAAAAGGCGCTCCACGTATTTTACTTATCATTATTTACAGGCCTCCAAAATACTCTCCAGCTTTTGCTGAGGAATTTACAGAACTGTTATCAACAATTTCCTCTGAGTTTGACTGTTTTGCCATTGCTGGAGATTTTAACATTCACATAGATAATGCAGAAACCAATATGGCAAAAGAAATCAAAACTGTTTTCAAAACTTTTGATCTGACTCAGCATGTACATGGACCCACACATAATCGTGGACACACTCTAGATTTACTTATCAGTAAGGGTCTAAACATCTCATCAATTGTTATCAAGGATGTAGCACTGTCTGATCATTTCTGTATTTTCTTTGATATACTGATCTCTCCTGCCATTGAAACTAGATCTGTGTCTGTCAAGAAGAGATGCTTAAATGAGAACATTAGTGTCCTATTTATGAAGGCTATATCTTTAAAACCAAGCATATCTGCTGACTCTGTTGATTTTCTCCTTGAATCTTTTAACTCAAAAATTAAAAGTGTAATTGATGATATTGCTCCTGTGAAAGTCAGGAAGAGTGGTAGACAAAAAGCACCTTGGAGAAACTCAACAGCTGTGCAAAACATGAAAAGACAATGCAGAAGAGCAGAGCGCATGTGGCGGAAGACAAAACTTGTAGTCCATTATAACATCTACAAAGACAGCATCCATGCTTTTAATATGGAACTAGGCAAAGCTAGACAGACTTTCTTCTCGAATATTATAAACAGCAACTTAAACAACACACGCACTCTTTTTGCTACTGTAGAGAGACTGACAAACCCCCCAAGCCAGATTCCCAGTGAAATGCTCTCAGACATCAAGTGCAGTGAGTTTGCTTCTTTCTTCTCTGAGAAAATCAATAATATCAGAAAGGTGATCAGCTCATCCTTGAGTTGCGCTGGGGTCAAACAGATCAGACCACTACCTGAGAAAGTAGTTACTATGTCTGTTTTCGAAGAAATTGATGGCAAAATTTTGGAAGAAACCATACAGCACCTTAAAACATCAACCTGCGTCCTTGACACACTCCCCACATCTTTCTTCAAAAGTGTGTTAAACAGCTTAGAAGCAGATCTCCTAGAAGTGGTAAATGCCTCACTTCTTTCTGGGAGTTTTCCAAACTCCCTGAAAACTGCAGTTGTCAAGCCCCTCCTGAAAAAGAGCAATCTGGATAAGACCATCTTAAGCAATTATAGACCGATCTCAAATCTTCCTTTCATAGGCAAGATCATTGAAAAAGTTGTCTTCAATCAGCTGAACAAATTCCTAAGCTTGAATGGATACTTTGACAATTTTCAATCTGGTTTCCGATCGCATCACAGCACAGAGACAGCTCTCATAAAGATAATAAACGATATTCGCTTAAATACTGATACAGGCAAATTATCAGTGCTGGTCCTACTCGACCTCAGTGCTGCATTTGACACTGTCGATCACAACATACTTCTTGACAGGCTGGAAAACTGGGTGGGGCTTTCTGGGATAGTCCTAAAATGGTTCAGGTCATACTTAGAAGGGAGAGGTTATTATGTGAGTATAGGAGACCATAAGTCTGAGTGGACTCCCATGACATGCGGAGTCCCTCAAGGCTCAATTCTTGCACCACTCCTATTCAACCTGTACATGCTCCCAATGAGCCAAATAATGAGAAAGAACCGAATCTCTTACCACAGCTATGCAGACGACACACAGCTCTACTTAGCCCTATCGCCTAACGACTACAGCCCCATTGACTCCCTGTGCCAATGCATTGATGAAGTAAACGGTTGGATGTGCCAAAACTTTCTTCAGTTAAACAAAGACAAAACTGAAGTCATTGCGTTTGGAAACAAAGATGAAGTTCTCAAGGTAAATGCATACCTTGACGCTAGGGGTCTAACAACTAAAAATCAAGTCAGGAATCTTGGTGTGTCTCTAGAGTCAGACCTTAGTTTCAGTAGTCATGTCAAAGCAATAACTAAATCAGCATACTATCATTTGAAAAATATTGCAAGAATTAGATGCTTTGTTTCCAGTCAAGACTTAGAGAAACTTGTGCATGCTTTTATCACCAGCAGGGTGGATTATTGTAATGGACTCCTCACTGGCCTTCCTAAAAAGACCATAAGACAGTTGCAGCTCATACAGAACGCTGCCGCCAGGATTCTGAGCAGAACCAGAAAATTTGAACATATCACACCAGTCCTCAGGTCTTTACACTGGCTCCCAGTTACATTTAGGATTGATTTTAAAGTATTATTACTGGTATATAAATCATTCAATGGGCTAGGACCTCAATATATTGCAGATATGCTCACTGAATATAAACCCAACAGATCACTCAGATCATTAGGATCACATCAGTTAGAAATACCAAGGGTTCACTCTAAGCACAGAGAGAGTCTGCTTTTAGCTATTATGCCAGCCGCAGCTGGAACCAGCTTCCAGAGGAGATCAGATGTGCTCCTACAGTAGTCACATTCAAATCCAGACTCAAAACACATCTGTTTAGCTATGCATTTACTGAATGAGCACTGTGTCAATGTTCGTCCGACTGTTTTTACTGTACTTTATTTTATTTTTTATTCTAAACTGTTTTAATTATTTCCTCCTATGTAAAGCACTTTGAATTACCATTGTGTATGAAATGTGCTATATAAATAAACTTGCCTTGCCTTGCCTTGCCTAATAGGTGCTCAAACATCATTGGCTGACATGGACGGCCATGTTTTTTGAGATATGCCAATGTCCTCATAGACATACATGGCACCTTGGACCCAAATACTGCATACCAATTTTCAAGTCAATCAGACTAACAGTCAGGTTCATGTTTTTTTAATGTTATAGAGCCACCTATATTTTCATGTTATAGTGTGTTCTACTGTAGTGTGTTTTACTGTAACCTCAGATTGAACTCATACACATATGTAACCAGTTGTCACTAAACTGAATAAAATTCAGTTGCCATATGTTTTGACTATCCCAATACACTTATATACTACTAGATAAATGCTAAGAAAAAAAGGAAATCCATTCAGTGTGGAATTCAAAACAGGACCACAGCATAATCTGTCGGTCCGTGTAACAATTCACAATTCAGTTTTTAGACCATGCAATGCAAAAATTAAAAATTGAAGCCAGGCGTTAGGTTTTCGGTTAGCCTACATCTGATCATCAATGGATATATGCCATTTTTAAAATTGTACTTTTGCTATATTATGACTTAAGAAACAATCCTTTGAATAAATGAAATCTTACCGGTTTTCCATTTTCCCATTTTTTTAAACATGTAATTTACGCCGTGGGCTGTACCATTAGCACTGCACGGGGGTGTGACCGTGGACTGCCATCATTTCATTGATGTAACTGTTTTATTTACACTGCATGCACGGTGAGGAGTAGTTTAAAAGACTGAAAATTATTCGTTATTATTTGATTTTATTAATATACCTTAAGGCTTATTATACCCTTGTTCAGGGAGGTTCATTTTACACGGTACATTCTAGACGTACAGTAACCACGAGATCATTTTCAGTGGGATAGTAGTAGTAGTAGTAGTAGTAGTATCCTTTTATTCAGACTCATGGTCCATCCACACAAATAAAATACAATAATACAAATACAAATACAAATGCACAACACAAAGTTATCAATGGCTCGTTTTTAAAAGACACTTATACCAGTGTTCCCAAAACTGAGACATGCAGCGTGTGGCACTGTACCTAACATTCACCAGCACCACAACAACTTGATTTACAGAATCATTCAGTCGACAAATGAACCTGAACATCACTTTTCGCAGGACAGACTGCAGTGTGTCCACTCTGGTGCTCACAAACAACTCACTCGCACAAGTTGATCTGGGCTTTTTTAGTAACATCCTCAGAGCGTCATTGAATGCCACTTGCAATTTCTGAAGACTAGCTTTTTTATAGTTCAGCCACAGATGTGCAGTGTACAAAGGCGAACAGTATGCTTTAAATAGGGTCAACTTGACTCCAGCAGTGCAGCAACCAAATTTGCGTACCAGAACATTTGCCCGCACATACAGCATACGGCACTGACGATTAATGTCATTGTCATCTGTAAGCTGATCTGTAGGCCTAATCAGATGACCAAGATATTTCACTTTACGGCAGATATTAATAACATTACCTGCGAGCCTAAAACAGGAAAAGTTAAATGTCTGTCTTCTGCAGTTCTGCAGATCATGATAACACTTTTGGAGTCATTGTACTTTACATCATGTTCTTCCCCAAACGCAGAACATATACTAAGAAGATGCTGCAGTCCAGCTGAGCTCAGGCTAAAAATCACACAATCATCTGCATACATAAGATGGTTCATCACTGTACTACCGACCATACAGCCAGTTTTACCCAGGTTTAATTTATATGATAAATCACTCATGTAAAAATTTAATAAAATGGGGGATAAGATGCTCCCTTGTCTTACTCCATTACTGATATGAAAGGGAGCCGACATACAGCTGTCCCATTTCACTTGCATGGTCTGTTGGGCATACCAATATGATAGGATTCTGACAATGTATTTAGGGACTCCTGCTGCGTCCAATTTTTTTAATAATTTCCAATGATTCACCCGGTCAAATGCCTTAGATGCATCTAAAAACATATAAAAACAGTTGAGTTTTTTCTCTTTTAGTTGCTAGTTGCTTAGTAGTTCCTTCAGGACATATATGCACATATCCGTACCATGCTTCGGTTTAAAACCAAATTGATTATCTGCAGAGGTAATTAATTCATTAATCCTCTCAAGGAGAATTAATTCCACAACTTTTGATAATATATTAGCTAAGGCGATGGGTCTATAGTTGTCTGAGGAACCCACTTTTCCTGCTTTATCCTTAATCACAGGAATCAACATCACAGACATCATTGAGTCTGGAAGAAAGCCATGGATCATGAAGGCAGTAAAGCCTAGTGCAAGAAGTGTATATGGGCCATTCTACAGAATTGGTGCAAACTGCTGTCCCTCATCCAAAAAAACACATTTTAAAAGCATTTAATTATTAAAATCTTAGATGTTTACTAAGATCCTTCAATTATCTAAAACCCACAATAATATTTAAGATATCAGTAAGCTTTATATATGTAAGCTTTATATATATAAAATCATCATTTATGGGCTACTTTCAATTAGGAGGTGGCTGTCCCAAACCCTAACCCCTTGTTTTAAAAAATAAAAATATATTTTTTTTTAAATTAAGTTAAAAAAATTCTTTATTTTATATTTTATTTTTAAATCATGAAACTTTTCTAAAAAAAGGTGTCCTGCATTTTCATGTCACTACCAAAACAGTGAATGTTGTAGTCCATTGGCTGAGACTGATTTTAACCTGTTAAGCTGCAAGCCCACTTTTGAAAAATCCCCAGAAATGGCATTCCCGAACTGAAACAGATACAGTTCATGAACCCTTTGCACTAAAAGCACAAATATGATCTCATTTGAAAGCTTACACCTGGTAGTTTATTGTAAATGTAGAATTAATTATTGTCATAATGATTTTTTTTTTAAATAGCTTCAAAGTTTTGTAAAGTTATTAGAAATTTATTTTTATGAAACATCTTCATGAAAATAAAATTGAAGTTGGCCCTGGAGCAATCTAGAAATGCACTGCAGCTAAAGCCATATGTGTGACCATTTTATATTTAAAATCTGAAAATGATAAGTCTAAAACTCTGTATTTAGTTAAATGTTTTTTAAAGATCATGTCAAATTACTTTATTTTGATTAGACTGATTTAGTATCTTCAATGCAAACTGATGTTTAGTCATCTATTCAGTCTATTGCCTCTATTGTTTTTGTGGTGCAAAACGAGCCCCATTCAGTGTCAGTCTCCCCTGCACACATTTACACCTCTCAAGACTGGTTATGGCTCTATATATGCATTTCTTTTGTCTGCATTATAGCTACTAACGACTGGCTATTCACAGGCTATTCATAGGGTTTCAAACCCTAATTTCTTTTATCAAAGTTCTCACTAAATATTTGAAACTGGTATCAAATGCACTGAAACATTTCAGTAAGCATTCCTATTTAGAAAAAAATCATAAAACAATAACTGCTGGTATAGCAGGTGCACCAGGGGCTCGTTCTTCGTACGTTGCTTAAAACATCCGAGATCAAATGAGACATCCAAGATGATATCATTGTGCTAATCATGATCCGGCTAATTAGGTTCTTCGAACACTCCTGTTGTTTATGATTAGTATCGCTGGATTGAGTTATCTGAGATAATTGCGCGTGCATGCGCTGGGTTAAAAGGGGATATGTATCGATAGTAGAAACATTGATCAGCAACGCTGCTATTGGCTGCTCACCGTGTCCAAAGAGCGCGCTCAGTTTTACTCTGCAGCAGAGCAAGAGTTATTGCTTGAATGACATGCTGAATTTGAAAACTTAATTACAAGTTTTCACCTAAAATGTGCAAAAGCCAGGAGAAAGGGCTGGCAAAAAGTAGCTAATTAAGTTTGTAGTGACCATTTAGATGTTTTTATCACTTATCACAGTATATATTTTTTTATTTTAATCATTTCTAAATAATTAATAACTTTGTTCATTGTAATGTGAGTCACCACCCACTACAAGAACATGGGAACAAGTAAAAGTGAAGTCCTAGAATATTCTACATAATGGCAATTTGTACTATACAGGCTACTATAATCTCTTTTAAAAAGGCACTGTTAATAAATATTTGGTTGTTTATAAAAGCAACCAAGAAAAAGGCTGAGAAAAAAAAAGAAAAGAAAAACAAACAGGTGGTGGTCCTGCACCCCCACATTATACCCCGGCAGAAGAGCTGGCCCTTGGGTTAAATGTGAACCGACCCGTCCTGGGTTCAGCTCTTCCTCAGACACACAGCAGGGACCAGTAGCAGCAACTCCTTCATTACTGGTAAATGAACTTTAAATGATCTTACACTGTAAAATATTTTTTTTTGCTGCACTATAGGCCTATAATCCCAATGGCTGGTCCAGTCTTGAGTAGGCCTAGTGATGAGTTGCTTACTTGTGAAAGTGTGCATGCGTGAAACTACATGTTGCCTAGTTAATGTAAAAAAAAATCTGTTGCCATGAGTTATTGATCACATTTCCCCCCAGTGTACTTCATTGTAATGAAATTGTGTTTTCCTCTTTTGTGCAGTTTTAAACACCAACACTTTTATCTGTTCCCAAGCAAGTACTTAATTAGGGCCCAAGCCCTGAAAGGGCGAAGGCCCTATTGTTTTCCTTAGGATACATTTTTAAAAAATGTTCTATCGACTATTCGGGCACTTTTGGGGCCCTTAACGTGCTCGAAAACTCTTGAAACTTTGCACATGGGTCAGAACCTGCGGCCATCAGGGCCGGGCTGAAGCTGGTACCCGGGCGTGGCAGGGGGGCTCGACAGCGCCCCCTGGAACAGGGTTTGAACACTTGGTCCATAAATCCAACACGCTTGCATGTAATAATATGAAACTCGGTATATAGATCTCATCGGTTCATATATACTTCATACTCTTACTTTTTACCCCAGCCCAACAGGAAGTCGGCTATTTAGGGTTGTTTGGAAAACGCATGCAATGGAATTTGAAATACTCCTCCTAGAGAATTCAAACACACGGCATGAAACTCGGTCAGCATGAAGTCAAGACATTGAGGATGAAAACTTGCCAGGGGATTTTTGATATCTCGAACGGTTTTGCCGTGGCGAGGAAACGAAATTATGGCGCGAAAAGAGAAACAGGAAGTGTGTTATAACTTCTGCATACATTGACTGATCTTGGTGAAACTTCAGCAGTGTGTTCGTTGTAAGAGGCCGGTCATATGGATGTGACTATTGTGAGTCAAAGTTATAGCGCCACCAACTGGCAGCAGGAAGTGTGTCACTTTCAAAATGCTTTGAAATAACCCTCTTATTTTTACCCGATTTGCTTCAAACTTTATGTGTATAATGTAAACACACGGCAGATATAGACCTGTGAAAAGATTATTGATACCTTAGATACTGTTGCCGTGGCAACGCATCGAACTTTAATATTTTTGTTTGATGCTTTTGAGACTCTTAGCATGCTTGAAATTGCATAAAACTCGACAGACACATTACATTTATTAGCCAGTAGACATGTGCAAAGTTTCAGAAACGGGCGTGGTGAGGGCTCAGTGGCGCCACCTTTTGTCAAAAGTGGGGGGATTAGTTTTATCTACAGTTACAAAAATGGGTATGCATATTGTTCTCCTCGAGCCGGACAACTTTCTAATTGACAGTCATTAGCTCCGAACAACACGAAGTCAGATATTTTGGTTTGAATATGGTGAGCCTCTCTCTGAGCCTACGTCTCTGTATGGCAAGCCCTTTTAATATTTAAAAGCTAAGTTTGACTATCCGGAATTAACATTGTAGATATCAACAACGTCTTTCTGACTAGTCGTAATTACATTTTGGATAGTTTGTATTATCATTTAAGATATCTGTAACGTAATTGTGACTAGTCGAAACGACAGATATAGATATCTGTAATTCAGTTTTGACTAGGCAAAACTGAATTACAGATATCTGCAATGACGTCATTGAAAACGACATTCAACTCGTCACACATCTTAAATGACAATCCAAATTAATTTCAAGATATCTATAACTTGATAATAAATATCTACAATTCAATTATGACTATCCCTAACTCCAGTTTGAGATATCTACAACGCCATTTTAACTAGTCATAATTATGCATAACTAGTGCTTATTTTTTAGATACTAGTATCTATTCCATTAAGTACTAGTACTTATTCATTAGCGACTAGTGCTTATTATTTAGGTACTAGTGCTTATTCAACAGATACTAGTGCTTATTCTTTAGGTACTAGTACTTATTCAATAGATACTAGTACTTATTCAATAGATACTAGTCCTTATTTATTAGATACTAGTACTTATTCATTAGATACTAGTCCTTATTTATTAGATACTAGTGCTTATCAATTAGCTACTAGTACTTATTCAATAGATACTAGTACTTATTCATTAGTTACTAGTACTTATTCATTAGATACTAGTACTTATTCATTAGATACTAGTACCTATTAAATA